>JBCJKH010072914.1:0-17425 GCA_039877255.1 Loriculus beryllinus | reverse complement strand
TTTCCGCCACATGAAAAGGAAAAAAAAAAGAGAACCTTCTCCCCCCCCCCCCCCCCCCCAAGCTTTAAAAAATCAGTCACTAGTCTTGCATATGTATCAAAAATATGAGGAGGAAGTCATATGCTTGGACCCAGTCTGGAACTGAATGGTAAGCCATCTCTGGCAGAAATACGAAAAGCAGAACTCGCGTATTTGGATGAATAGCATTGGAAGGCAGCAGCTACTAGAAAACTGGCTTAAAGCAATTTGAATCTCTGAAGGTGTCGCAAACTCACCGTGATGAAGCACCACCAACTGCTTGGATACACATTTTTATGAAGTTCTCAAGAGCATATCAAGTGTTTCATTTAGGAAGAAAAATGCATGTCCGGCGCACTAGCCTTGAAGGGGTGTGAGCACACTAAGGCCCAGGTGGTTGAAGCAGCTGTAAGTATTGCTCTTCCAGTGTTTACACAAATGTTCATTTACAGAGCTTCTCATCCCTCCCTTCCATGCTGCAGCTGTCTGCCTGAAGGATATTGTTAGGAGCATATTCTTAGAGTGGAGTTTTTGAGATTGTGCTTTTCTATTCTTCATCTGAGGCTTCGTGGAGAACATTATGGTCTCTTTACAAGAGAGGACACCTCTCGAATTCCCTTCCCCCAGGAGTAAATATACATTTTACTGAAATCTTCAGTATCAATTGAGACATTTTGAATGCAAGTAATGTAATACTTTTTCTTTTTTTTTTTTTTTTTCTTTTCTGCAGAGGTTGTTGCATCAAAACAGATCTATTTCTGCAGCTGTTCCTGGGATCTTACAAGGTTTGTGTTTCCTCTTTCCAAATTTTGAGGAATCTTTACATAGTTGAGGTGCTCGAGATGACCTCAAAGCCACTAGTTAATATTCCAGAATGTTAATAGCATAGTACGAGTAGGACAGTGGATTACTGAGGAATGGCAGTAATAGCTCAGTAACTGAAGCTGTACCACAACTCTGTTACAGATTTGAATTTTGACACTGTATCTCTGCCCCTTCACCCACAATATCCTGCTGAAAGAGAAATCTTGGCATTCCTGAGATCTAGCACACTCTGTCTTGTCTTAGAGAAGGTTGTTAAAAACAGGAAAACAGGTTTCAGCCTAGGAGGAAGAAGAGGTATGAAGTCTCACTGGCTTTAGGACAGTCAGGATTTTAATGTACTGTATTATGAAAATTTAATTGCCTTTGGTTTGCTTGTCCTCAGCCCCCAGTGGTAGTTGCCTGCAAGTGTGGGAAATAAAGCAGACTAATTAAAACTTGCCTGTGCAGTAACTCAGCTAAGATGCGAACACTTTGTGGGCACCAAGGAAGCCCAGTACAGACTGAGTCCTCAGTAGGACATCTCTTGTATCACAGTACTCTCTTCTACATCAGAGGATTTGTATTTTTTCAAAGGTTAGAGTGGCCTTATTTGAATGAAGTTTTGCAGACATCAGAATCTCTCAGCAGATAATAATATAATCCTCCTCAAGCATGCATCCAAAATTTCAGCCAAATTAATTAATGTTTGCCTAATTCTGGAAAAAACAAAGTGTGAAATGCCAGGGAATGTTAATTTCAGGAAGTAATTCAAACTCTGACAATCTGAAAAGGCATAAAGAAGCTTGTTTTAGTAATTTCATTCATTAAGTGATTGCCACAGTGTGCTAATTTAATTTTTACTTGGGCAGTTGACAGTACCTTTTTCTTATCTTGTAAGAGTGTTATGTATATGTATGTGTGTTTCACTAGGTCTGGGAGGTCTCAAATGAGATTGTAAACTCTTTGTACTTGACATAACTGTGGTACAAAATAATCATAGGGGCCAAAACCTGAAGTGATGTGGATGGTCTGTTGTTTTTTTCTCAGTCTACAGATTGGAAAGGCACGTGATCCATAAAGATTACGTTGTTATATGTCTACCAAATTGCAAAAGTGATCCTGTTTCTCCTTAGACTCACTACACTTCTTTAAAGTCAAGCCTGTCCTTTCTCACATGTTCTTTCTCCTATGACTGCTTTCAGTCCTTTCTTTGAGAAATTCTTAATGCAAGGCTCATCAAATACCAGGAATTTTCAGACAAGCCCCATTGTCATCAGAAAGAAAGCAAACTTACAATGACTTTGTATACCTCATGTTACTTCAGTCTTAGACTTCCCTGGTAAATCTGGTCAGTAACAAGTTTAAAATAAATATTTAAGCATTTTTAAAATGTCGATGCAGTTCTATGTTTTTCAAAATTCTTGTCATGTTCTTGGCTTATAATATTGTTGACCTGACTTAGTCATGTTTTGTTAAGTTGGCCTCACTGAGGAGAAGTGCAATTTAGAATTTTAGGAGAATGCTGAGAAGTTACAAGAGGTTGTTCTTGACTATATAAAGAGCATTATTTGTTCTTATAAACAGTGCTAGATTTGAACTGATCCCCCCTAAATCCAGCTGCTGGGTCATTGGAAAAGCATTGGTATCCTGGCAGAAGAACCAGAAATACAGAAGAGGAGGCAAGAGTGAGTGTGTTTGGCAAGTAGAATTTCCTGAGAGGTCATATAGTGCAAGGATTATAAGTCAGGATATTGGAAGGCTGTGGGAAATTGATGTAGCTATAACTTGTCTTGATAAGGTGAGAAATAAGGAAGAGTGTGCATCTGCCAAGGGCCTGTATAGCTGCACTGATTGATGAGGAAAGGCAAACCTTTGACCTTCATTTTTTTTCGACCATTTCTAGAAAACTTAGTCACTGCGTGGCATTAGCAGTATACTTCCTGGGAATTCCAAGACTTGGTGTGTTGCAACCTTACATGTTTCTAACGGAAATGTTTTATTTATGAAGCATCCTTAAGTAGTCAAGTCAGTGTTCTGATTTTGAGTCAACATGAAACTATTCCTGCAGTATTATGTCATTTTTCTTTTCTTCACTTTAAATATTCTTCATGATGATGGTAACTTGCCTATTATAGAAGAAATAAGGCATGATTCAGTAGATGGAGTTTTGAAGAAGCGGGAAGAAAAATGTAACAGTCAAGACAAAAACCAAACATTGTTAAAAGCTGCTGAGTTTATTTCACTGTAGCTATATGTATGTGTTATGCATTTTAAATCCTGATGAGTTGATGTCAGAGGAAAACTGATGCCAGAAAGTTAAAAGCCAGGGATGTTTGTTATATTCTTTTACAGAGACATTCCACCCCCAAACAACTGCTAAGAGAGAATTAGTTTCAGACATATGAGACTTTTTAACAGGTTCGATAGTTATTTATAGGTTATATATATTATATGCCATAAGTAACTATGATATTTCTTGGACTCATCATGGAAAAAATAAATACCTGCTAGAGAATGTGATTCAATTAATGGTAAAAAGTGTTACTTACAGGTAAAATCAATAGAAAAGTACTCTCCAGCATTATCCGCAGCACACTCACCATCTGCACTTACTACAACAAGAAATGTTTAGTTTTCAAAATTGAATGTCTACTATGTTTTATGATGTAATGATAAATTTTACACAAATGTATTGTGAACGCATGTGGAGTTTTTAGTGTATCTTGCCTCTAATGCAAATTTTCATCCAGGGAAGACAAAATTATTGAATCATAGACTAATTTAGTTTGGACAGGACCACAACAGATCATCTGGTCCATCTACCTATGGGAAGAAAGGCTAGCTGGATTAGTCAAATAAAACCAGATAATAAAGAAGTTAAAGAATAAAATTACATGGGTTTTATAGCTTGATAAATTGCTCTAGGTGAATTTGAAGAGATGGAAAAGAAAGACGAGTCTTGACAGGGTGACGGCTTAAATGGATGTGGTTGAAAAGCCTGGAATACTGATTTCTGAAAGAGAGCCTTCAGTGTGGTGTTTGCCACATGGCTAGCAAAACTACTACTTTGCATGAACTGGAATTGTGAACTAATTGTTGCCAGGAAGGCATAAGCTATAATTCTCAACACTGAGAATGCTAACACCTTTTTTGAAATGTGGTACTGTTTATAGGAACTGTATTTTAGACAGCTAAAATTTTATTTAGAGTTCCAATTAATGTTTTAAATGCTATTTCAAATCTACTTTTCAGAATATCTTTAACTGATTGTGTGTTCTTTTTCAGAGGTGGCTTTAGATGTACAGAACTCCCACTGACTACCAAAAGTTTTGTCTGGCATAAGAAAATAGAAATAATTGATCTTTAAATGTAGTACTTCTGGCATTAAAATAGTTCTCAGAGCCTTTCAGACCTGTGGATTTTTAAGGAGATGATACATTGCTAAAATTGCCCTCTAGATGAAGCAGCTTTTCTATATAAAAGAAAATTTCTTCAGAGGACTGTTATTCTCTCTGATTTTAATTAGCAAATCCAAGCTAAGGCAGTTTTGACTGCCTGGCCATCTCATGCATTAAAATGAGAGCTTAAATTCCAGTACACGTGTGGCTATCATGAAAGTTTGATACAGTTATTCCTTAGAAGTCATCAAAGATATAGAAAAGCACCTGTATAGGTGCACATGCATGTAATGATTATAGCTGTTCAGAGGGAGCTGATACAGTGTTTGTATTAAACTTCTGAAAGACTGCTTGAAAATGTAATCAGTGAGAGACAGAGTTTTGTTTTCTTCCTCGTCTCAGATCTACGTAAAGAACTATGTATTTCAGCACAAGAAGCAAGGAAGACTGACTGGGGGCAAAGAGGGGAATCTCAAGCAAGATCTGAAGGATCGCTCTTGCTGATATTTTTTCTTTGCAGATTGTTTGCATTGAGGTCCTAAGAATTTTTAATATACATTAAGATGAGCTGTGTGTACAGTCAGATCTCACTTACATAGTTTTGGTATTACGGATTTCAGCTGTTTTTTTTATTCTAATACAGCTGGTCTTCTAAAGTCTGCATTTGAAATTACTGCAAGTGGAATATTATGTTGTTTTTCACAACTTCATGTTATATTTCACATGAGCTTTTAAACTGTGCTGCTTACAGATTTTGTCGAGGTATAGATGCAAGAACAGATAGAAGTTTGTTTATTTGCATAAAAGGAGTTAGCCACTTTCTGGAGCCAAAACCTCAGGGGTGGGCACTGTTTGCCCTCGATGACTTTAAACTTTCCTATCAATGTAAAAACACCATTAATCTGAGTCCTTCCTTCCTTCCTTCCTTCCGTCCTTCCGTCCTTCCGTCCTTCCGTCCTTCCGTCCTTCCGTCCTTCCGTCCTCCCGTCCTTCCGTCCTTCCTTCCTTCCGCCCTTCCTTCCTTCCTTCCTTCCTTCCGCCCTTCCTTCCTTCCTTCCTTCCGTCCTTCCTTCCTTCCTTCCTTCCTTCCGCCCTTCCTTCCGCCCTTCCTTCCCTCCCTCCTTCCTTCCCTCCTTCCCTCCCTCCTTCCTTCCCTCCCTCCTTCCTTCCCTCCCTCCTTCCTTCCCTCCCTCCTTCCTTCCCTCCCTCCTTCCTTCCCTCCTTCCTTCCCTCCTTCCTTCCCTCCTTCCTTCCCTCCTTCCTTCCCTCCTCCCTTCCCTCCTTCCTTCCCTCCTCCCTTCCCTCCTTCCTTCCCTCCTTCCCTCTTTCTCTTTCTCCCTCCCTCTCTCTCTTTCTTTCTGTTTCTCTGTCTTTCTCTTTTTCTCTTTCTGTCTTTCTCTCTCTCTTTCACTCTTTCTCTCTTTCTTTTCTTTCTTTTCTTTCTTTTTTCTATTATTTTCAAATAAACAAAAAGTACAAATTCCTCCAGTGAGATGAGGAGTGGTGCAGGAAGCTGGCATTGTGTGCCTGTTTTGGTCTGCTACTTCTGCTCTTTCAATGAGTACACCTGCCCTTCGGTGGGTTGCATGTGCACTGCAGTCCTTCAGGGGCACTAGTGGCCAAGTGTGGGCTGCCCATGTGCTGCAGCCCCTCAGGGACATTCCTTTTCTTGGCATGGTATGGCAAGAAAAGCATTTGGGGACCTGATGCCCAACAAACACCACACGTACACCAGTGTGTGTTATTCAAGGTATTAATTTTATTTGATATTTAAAATGTTCATTGAGTGTAGGAAATGGCTTATCTGCCCAGTTAGAGTCTTGTTTGCAAGAGAAGTGGCCGAAGTTATGCTTCCCATCCTGGCTAAAATCTAATTATTTTACTTTACAGATTAGAAGAGTTTTAGCAGAGACTGTGAAAGAGACTTGGCCTGAGTGACTCCTGAAAGGATGCCTGAAAGGTAGGAGCCCATGATCTAGGCACGAGTCTGAGACTGAATTCATATATGAAATCACTGGGACACTGACTTCAGACATGAGTGATTTGATCCGAAATCTTCCACAACCCGTGTGAATGCTCTCTCACCTTAATAGTTAAGAAAATGCTGTCAGCCACCACCATGACTACGCATCTGCAATCTTGTCGTTCAGTATGTCTTTAGTTCAGCTATTGGATTTAGGTGCCAGGAACTGGCACTGGTTTTCTGGAGATCTCAGGTGGGAGCAATGCCCCTTACACAGGCGAGAACATTTCAGGAATGCAAATGGCACAAGACAACAGTCATAGCAGATACAGTTTGAGCCAAGAAGGGATGTGCTAGTGTTTTCAGGCTCATTGATCATGAGGTAGATGTCTGTCGGGGATATTCTGAGATTCTTTTGAGATAAACTATTGGTCTTAAAATCCTGTCTTAAGCCTCAAAAGCCATGAGTTTATACATAGGACTTATTTACTAATTTCATATTAATATAAGAGAAGAAACTACATAAAACTATGAAAAAAGAAGGTCCTTTTGAGAAGGCCTAACGATACCTGAAACCATGAACAGTTTGTTTATTTCTTGGTTAGAAGAGCCTCACTATACCCCTTTCTCCTAGTAAGATACTGTATCAAACATAATAGGTTAAAAAAATTTGCTGAAAGTGTAATTTTTTTAGAAATATCTGGCAAAGATATTTTTGCGTGGGTGAATATGTTCATAGGATCTGCTTTGCATTTCTTACTCCTTCCAACTTATAAACATAATGAAAAAAAGCAATAAAATATCAATGTGAATGTCTGGAAAATTGTGATAGTTGCAGTTAATGCTCTGGGACCACACACAGCTTCTATCTGTTAAGTTGACAGGGACAGCATAAATTTGTGTTAATCTCTTATATTTTTCCATTAAGTATGTATCTATATTTTGTTTGTCAGAGCATTTTTTTTCTTTTATTTTGGTTTACTGGGACAAAATTCCTTTCATTTTCCATACCAGAATATTCCAGTTCTGACTAAGCTGATTTAAAAAATGTCTGTTACTAACATCACACATTCAGTCCTATGTTGCAATTACTTGTTATTCTTATAGTAAATATACACTCAAGGTCACCGAATCAGTGACCTTGTGAGCAATCACTTGCTTAGGAGCTTCCTTTAGTGACTGAATTTGCAAGGTGCTAAACACTGGTACTTGTAGAGTTAGGCATTAAACAACTTAATTCCACTAAAATCTATGGAACTACTGGTGTTGTTAAGGTTGAACATGTGATTCAGTATTTTGCTGGACTGTGGTCTTAAAGCTCAGTGCTTTGCAGTTTTAAAATCTTAATTTAAAGCTTAGCTGGACAAGGCTAGTTTTTATCAGGCAACACAATTTGTTTGTGATCCTCACTTCAGTTTCCAGTGTAATGTTAGCTTGTGTTTAGACAGAAGGGCATCAGGGCCACTTACATAGTAAATGAAGGGCTGCTCAAGGTACAGGATAATGTATTTAGCTAACAGATTTAACTGTGGTTTTTAGAGTAAGTCCTAACTGTATATCATGTATAAACACAAGCATGTTTGATGCCCAGTATGACTCATGTTTAGTTATTAATACAATCCTGGAGATAAGGTATTTGTCAGAAACATGCCTTTATGCATGCTGAAACTAAGATGGTTATATAATACCAGGAGTAGCAAACAACTTTGAAAAAGCCTCATGGAAACCATTCAGGAGTGGGAACTGAATGCCAATTTCATTATCACCTATGAGGAGCCAAACAATGAGGTATTGTAGGATCACAGACTGTGCTCAGAACAGGAGGTTTAAGTGCATCAGCCAGCAGGTAAACTCAATCAGGCTAAATCCTGTCAGATGAAATACTTCTGTTAACAAAGCCATTAAGTGTGTTTTAAATGTTAGTTAAAACTTTTGTGAGGAATGTTCCTGGGATGAACAAGGGAGGATGCAATGAGCCAGGCAGTAAAATTCAAGTAATAGCAGGTTCATAGTAATCTTTTATCCACTGATGTCAGGATATTTTACCATGTAAGAAACTGGTTTTATGTGCATTTTACAGACCACATTTGGCTGTGCTCAAATGAAACAATAACATTTTAAGCTAAAGAAGGAAGATGCTAGAATGGTAGAGAGGAAGTGCTGAAAATGCTTTTGATTGCAATGTTTTTATTGGGGAAAAGAATTCTGATTAACCTAACTTTAAATAACTACTGATTTACCAAATCACAGTTGTTATGTTACAGTATAAAAGTACTGGTAAGAACGTATTTCTACAATTATCTTAGGCATTTCTAAGAAAGTTTTTTTTTTTTTTTTGGAAAAATTCATTGAAGAACTGTGAGAAAGAAAAAAAAAAAAAAAGAACAGGGTCAGTGAAAAAGGATCTTCCCTTTGTCTCATTACATTCAACACTTAACAGTAGGAAGAGGCTGGATTTAAGAGAGAGCAAGCCAAGATGGATCTGACTATATAGAAGCACTGCCCGGGGTGAGGAACCTCCTGAAAAAGGTCTACAATGACCTCTAAATAAATCGTTAAGAGAAATGGCTTCCTGGCTAATGATAAAGGGCTACAACTGTAATAATTCTAATTATAGCATTCTAATAATAGCACTTTTCTACTTGAGAATACAAAATCAGGAAACTCTTTATATCCTAGTACCCTCTAAATGTGCAGCACTTTTGTTCAAAGATGATGCAGGAGAAAATGAGTTAAATCAGCACTTCCTCCCTCTTGTTCCATACACCTTCAAGTAAAACTTAACAGGGATACAGACAGCTGCTTTTCAGACTGAAACAGTGATTTGGTGAAGGAATGAGAGTATTAGTGTCTGGAGTCTCTCATGTTCTGGTGGAATAACTCCTTCAGGTGCTTCCTGGTGAGGATAGAGGCAAGCAGCACTGAATAATAACTGCAGTGCTCTTCAGAAAGTTCTGCCCAGAAGTAGCTCCATTTCTCTTCCTGGCAGAGGGGACAATAAAGATTTTGTCTTGAACTGGAACATTCTGTTTAGAATCTTCCAAACAGAGTAGACTGCATTCAATAAAATTCATGTTCAAAAACGTTGACAAGGAAGAAGAATCCAACCTGCAGAACTTTCACAGATGTGATTCACATGCATCCCTTACACATTGCAAGACTAGCAGTTACATGTAATAAACACCAGATTGTCTTTTAGTGATGTGATCCCAGTGCAATTTTTGTCTACTCATACTTATTAAAAGTAGGGCATTATTCCTTCATGGTATGATTGACTCTGTAATTTGCATCTAATTGTGGTGAATCATGTCAATCTTCTCAAGTAAGATATTACAGTCCCCTCTTTACAGAAGAAAACCCAGAACTTGTAATTTGTAGCAGATGTTGCCCAGCTATACATGATAAAATCATGCAGAGTTTTATTTCTCTGTGATGATTCAGCTATTCTTCAGCAGCACCTCCACAAAACAAGAGTGGGAACATTGTGGGTGGGATTGTTCATACGTTTCTAGAGTTTTCCAGTTATACCAAGTATAGGACTTGTCCATCTTTAAAATAGCATCATGTAAGGGAATTTCCAATAAATTGTTGTTTCTATCCATTTTACATGCACAGGTTCTCCTAGGAATTTTGTTTTTCTTTAAAATTCCCAAGATGACAGAAAGGTCGTTGGTGACAAGTTATTATAAGAGCCTTTTCTTTAGTGCAAATTCATGTGAGATAACGTTTGAAAATATTTTTTTGTCTCAACACTTAGACATCATGAAAGTTAGGAATGCCTAAGGGTGACAGTGAAACTCAACTAATATCCTTTTCACAAGAACAGGAGAATCTTTCATTTTGAGGAGCATGGGAATTTAGATTCAGATTTGGACTTATATCTAACTTTAGCTGTAAATTTTCTCAAATTGTTGTCTGTTATTTCTGTGTTGCCATGGAAGTATAAAGCAAAATTATTACAAACCTCAGCAATCACATTAAAACAATAAAAATTAGAATCCATTCTCTCAAAATGATCTCCCTACAAGATACTACTTGGGAGGTCTGACACAATTTATCCATTAGGTTAGAAATAGGACTCAAAATTATTAGGTTTCATGTACAGTCTCAACACAACATACAGGCTTTGTGGACACCAGGATTCATACAGGTGCAGTAGGGAGGGCCAAAAAGTCCGTAACTTTAGGCTGAATTTAAAATTTGAATCGGGATATAGTAAATTATTTCCTAAAATGTCCTCATCTCAAATTGCTTTTAGTATCATCCCTTTGAGACCTGTTCATAACTCAGCCAGAATAACCCTTCAGTTTTTTATGCCCTGAAGACCTGCCATAATGTGAAGACTGAGCTAGTCAACTAGCATTTTCCTCAACTGTGGTCCAGATTTTTTCAGTTCTGAGCAATGGGTACTTGTGTGAGGATTGTTTCTCATCTCCTTGCTTTTCCCCCAAAGGATTCACACTCCTCATTCTCAGACTTCCAGCTTAGATGTGCCACTCTGTGAACTAAGGAAGCCAGAAAATCTAACTGCTTTAGCATGAACACTCTCTTGTTCTGTCACCACAGAGTTAAACAAAGCTTAAAAACATTTCTAAAATGAAATCTTTATTCTTGCGAAAGATTCAAATGTAGTCATGCAAAGGAAGCTGAACTCTTATGTTTATTTCCAGCATACTAGTTGTGTATTTAATGGAAAAATAGCAATCTGTGAGATGAATTAATCTTTTCAAAACTAATATCCTTATATAGGATCCTTCTCTGAAAGCGTAGTTTGTGTGCCTGACCTTTGAAGATGCTTTATTATAGAGCTCTGGCTAAAATGATAGTTGTGTAATCAAACTAGGATTCGTTTTGTTTGTTTTTCTTCTGTTACTCATGAATGGGTTAGGAATGAACTAGCATGGTTTGTGATGACAGATTTAATTTGTTGTTGTCTTCCAGTTTTTTCACAGAGTTCTGTCTGTATGTTTCCACGTTCATATGCCTGTGAGAATTAACAAAAGTGCAGAGTCTAGGTTTTTCGCAGTGAAAAGTCAGTAGTGTCTCTGTTGGAGACTGTTCATGCTTGTCTTCAGTTGTCAGTATTTTTACTTAGCTACAAAACAGAATTAACTGAAAATGTTTCATTTCAGTCAAGAGTTTTGGCATAGGTTCTTAGACCATTTTTCAGGACATCTAGGTGCAAAGAAGTTTTGGTATTTCACCCAGAATTTACTCCCTGCACTTGTTTCCAGAAGGCCAATGTAAATCAGAGTTTGCCGTAAAAGACAGAAAGTAAAAAAATAAGCAATATTTTAAGCATTTCTGCTTGGCATGGGAAGTCAGTATATAACTATCTTCCTAGGTTATGAATGTTTTCCTGTCATGTGTGTGTCATCCTTTGAGCCCGGGTTTTACTAGTGTGATAAGATGAAATTTGTGTAAATGGTTGTCATGTGTTTCAAGGTCTCTTGTTAAAACCCAGCCCTATATAGGAATGCCTTTTTATTTCTAATGCCAAATTTTTCTTGGGAGGGAAGTTCTAAGAAGTACATAGTTGATTTATACTTTTAGGCTTGAATGCCTCTTTTTATAGTGGGTAGTAGATATATCTCCTTTTGTTTACTCTAGTATCTGTTAGTTTATCACAGATCTGTTTCAATGTACAAGTGAGCTAGGTTGGCAGCAGTTTCTGTCAGCTGCTCACATGATTTATTTTCATCATTTTGTGCATCTCTGTCTAATTGAAATTGTGTTCTAATCCAAGCCAGAGTTCATTATGCTGAGACATGCAGGGTAATGTGATTATCTCTGGAAATTAGCATCACATAATGTGTGATGTGTTGTTTTGTATTCTTTTCTATCATAAATTCTGTATGTAATGTGGCATTTGAAGCAAAGCAAGATCATTTGCAAAGTATGCATCACTAGAAAATATTAAAAATTGCTATTTTTGTACTTTCCAGAAAATTAAAATTCACGTTTGCTCAATTTCATTTGTTGACAAACCAAAAGAAAAATTAAGAATACAGCATAACTTGCCTAGCATCTCAAATGGTGAACTTTTCTTTTAGCATGGACTTATACTGTGTATGTTGTTTTTCTTCCCATTTCTAGGTGCATATAAAATACCTTAAAAAATCTGACAAGATGGAGTCTTTTCTACTGTTGACTTTCAAATGCAAGCTGGGAGGCAGGATGAGGACAGGTTGTTGAGCACTGTGGATCACTTTTATTTCAGTCTTACTTTTAGTGGATGGTTTTGGAAACCTCAAAACTGAAAAATGTTCTCAGTTGAAGACAGAACTGAGCATGCATCACAATCTTATTTTCCCTTCTCCAGGTAGAAGTATGTAGAATGTAGCACGTAGTAGGCTTTAAGGGCAGTATGTAGATTGAGTTTGTCTTGTGGATGTTCATCCTCATAATGGTTTTCTAAATAATGTCTAAATGTATAGTTATGAGAATACGTTTTAGTTCTTTGACAGACGAGTGCAGACCTGTCTCATTTTCCAGCCTTATTTCAAGGCCAGCTCTATGTGTCCACCAGTCCTTCCCTCTGTACTTCCATGAGATTCCTTTGGAAACAAAATCCTGTGCATGTGTGGGGAGGGATTTGGGACCATATTTCAGCAGACCCTGGTCTGCTTAATGGAAGAATGGTATCCCATGGATCTGGAAGGAAATGGGTCTCAAGTCTTGCTGCGGATTTTTCTAAAATCTCTGAGCAAAAGCAAACTTGGGAACAGTGAATAGGAGTAAAGTAGAAGCAGGGGAGAAAAGGGCAGATGGAATTCTATAGGAAAGAAGGAAAGGTGAGCGTGCTGAGCAGTGGGAGTGTCATAGTGAATTGAGGAGATTTGGACTTTGTGACAGAAGTGACAGAATGTGCATCCTTGAGTGGTCTGATAACACCAGCAGACCTGAAGGGATCTTCATTTTGTGGTATTTCTCCTGTGGAAGGGAGCTCTGGAGGCTTCTTCCCAAAGTATAGGACCTTGTCTTTCTCTGCTAAGGTAAAAGCAGTGACTTCTTTGAAGGCTCGCGTCAGGGTTTTGGGATTTTGTTTTTCTTTTTTTTTTGCTACTGGTAGTTATGAAAGAAACTGGAGTAAGTTTAATTCTCTTCATTGTCATCACTGGTTTTGTTCAGTAACTCCCAGACTTTGAGCAGGTTCCGGTTTTCATGAAAAATTGTCAGCTGAAAACCGATGCTTTCGTCTTGATAAGGATATGACCTCGGAACTAGAAACATGGTTTTGGTATGGGATTTTCTTTTAATTTAAATTCAATATTTTATCCTAGAATGTACTTAGCCACATTTCTGATCCTTTTTAAGGCTATTACATGCACTGCAGTATCAAAATGTGCTGCATATGGGAGAATTTCAACTTTCATTCAGTAATAACCTAGTCCTGGTGGTCTTAGGAGAGGGCAAAAATACTTAAGGGTGAACAAAGCATAACAAGTTATCATTTTTTCCTCCAAAATTTTAATCCCAGGGTCATGAAACTAGAGTTAGCAATAATATATACTGCTTCTATATTTCCTGTGGCTGATACTTTCTGACATTACATATGACGACACCAAGTACTGAGATAAGGTTTCTTGTGACAACAATTGTATCTAATAGCATCTAACTGTTGACTGAATACTTTCATATTGTAAAAGTAATGCACAGCTGAGTGGTTGCTCAATTAAGGAAAATTATGTTACGTCTTCCTATTTATCTCATTGGCTTTGAACTACAATCAGTGGAAACTTTATACAATAAACTTATCTGTTACAAAATTCTTGTCTGTGATTGTACCAATCAAAAAAATTGCTACTTAAAGGTCATCATCTGGATAGGGAAGGTTATGACTCATAAACCTGCCACAATATAAGAATGATCAAACATTTTTTGACGAATATTGGAAATATATTTTAATTATTCCCAGTGATATTTTGTTAATCATTTCCTGTCTTCACATAAATTTTCACCAGCTTGCACAAAGTTCTGAATTCCTTGGCAGATGACAAAACATTTTATAGTAATGAGTGATTGCACTTTTTTGCTACGCAAGTAATTAAGAAGTTCTGACATTTAAGAGAGGTTCCAGGAAATAGTAGCCTAGTTGGATGTTTAAACCCAAACATACCAAAATGTGGTAGCTGTAGCTGCTAAAGTTTTTCTCCAAAAATGTGTCAGTGAGGTTAGCAGAGCTAAAAAGCGACTAAATTAATGTATGAACCCTGATGTAAAGATCCACCTCTATGGGATGATGTGGGAGGCACAGGCACAGTACGAAAGTTACTGCACCTTTGCATTAATAAAATATTTCCTCTGTAGTGTTTGTTATCCTGGTTTAAGAGATGAGAAAGTGTGTGGAATTTTGTGAGATCTTTAAGACAGCTGTAGTCATTTAGGTGTTCTTGGCTGCTCAAAAATTACTTGTCTCAAAATAGTATAGTGGGCAGCAAGAGTGGCATCATCAGCAAAAAAGCGGTTCATGGACAAGATGATTTAGGGTCTTAGTGTGGGCCTTCAGTCACCTTAGATTGAATCGGCTCTCATTGTTATGATATCGAGTATAAATGCCGTTTTGTTCATCAAGATCTACCGTACTCCTTTGGAGCATCATGCTGAAGAAGATTGTGAATAAAGTTGGTGCAAGAACGCAACTTGTTTCAAACCGTTGGTTAGCGGGAAGGGCTCAGAGAGTGCATTGCCATATCTGACTTGGCTGTGCCGATCCTCATGTAACAGAATAATCGTTTTGAGGGACTTGGGGGGACAGCCTTATCGTTCCAAGGTTGACACAGGCCTTTTCTGCTCACAGTGTCAAAAGCTTTGGTGAGGTCAATGAAATTTACATAGAGTCCCTTATTCTGTTCTCTACCCTTCTCTTGCAGTTGTCTGAGAACAAATATCATGTCTGTGGTACTTCTATTAGCTCTGAAACCACACTAATTTTTAGGTAGAGCTTCTTCTGCGATAGCAGGTACTTATCAGCAGGTACTTATCTGTAAAATAGTATTCTTGCAAGGATTTTTCCAGCAATGAAGAGCAGAGTTATACCTCGGTAGCTTGAGCAGTCTGACTTTACACCTTTTTTCTTATACAGGGTGATGATGATTGTGTCATGAAAATCTGATGGTAGCTTACCTTGTTCCCGACAAGCTTGTGAAATTTAGCATGAAATGCTTGGTTTCCATGCTTCCAGATTTCAGGTGGGATACTGTCAGCCCCAGCTGCCTTGCCAGTTTTCACCTGCTGTATAGCCTTAAGAGTCTTTCCCATGGTAGGGGCTGTATCCGATTTGTTTTTTCAGTGGATGTTGTAAAATGTGCTGGATTCCTACACCATTATAGGAGGAAGAAAAATGAATGCTCATTCACAAGGGCAGGAGCACAAGCTGGAGTTTGTACTGAAAAAGTAGTGACTGATTTTTCTGTTTCCATTTTTAGGCATTGTGAGTAGTTTAAAAGTTTATAATTCAGGTATTTTTAAAAGGAGACAGAACAATAATCTTGACCACAGAATTAACAGATTGAAGAATGCCTAGATAAAATAATTGTAATCACATTGCATGGGCTTAATGAAAATTAGCATAGCATACTTAATAATAAATCTAGTCCCTGAAGCATAAATCATTATATTTGAAAATCTGGATTATTTCAAAAAGGAAATGCCAGGCATTTGTAAGCATGGATTCCAAGAGAGATACTGAAAAAAAAAATATTGCTTAGTAATAACAGGGAGAATAATAAATTGAAAACCATAATGATTTTGTCAAAAATACATTATAGTAAATGTAACTATTTTCTGCTTTGTTTTTTTGTTTGTTTTGTTCTTTTTTTTTTTTTTTTTAATAAGGGAAATTGACTAATGGAGCTGTAGAAATGAAGTTTCTTGAGAGCAGAAAAACTTCTGTATTGTCACTTCAGTTCTTGGACTTAAACTAGAGAAGTCAGGTCTGTATAATGTTTTCTCCTCAAGTTTTATTACACAACTGCCTTAGATTATTGCACAACTGCCAGAATTCACTATCTAACTGTGAGAGTATTTCAGGGCGTCAGTCTTCATTTTTAAGCAATATTTTAATGTAATGATTCAAATTTTGAAACAGCAACTAAACTCAAGCTGGGGTCTTTCAATAGGGGCTAGGGAATGAATGCTACTGAATATTTTAGTATTTGTGCCAGTTTACAAAGAAAATGTTGATATCCTCTGGGATTAATCCAAGTACCAAAGAGTACTTTCTCTATTGCTAAAACAGTCCTTGATGTCAAGCCTTTTACGATGTTCTGAAGTAACTGAGGTAAAGCAGAGGCCTGCGATGGTGGCTGACTTGCTCATCCCTGAAGAAAATAGAACAGTTTGATTCTGAGCCAGGTAAATATCAGCTCTCCACTGAATGATCTGTCCTAAAGCCTTATGCACCAGTGCTTTAAAAATATCAGACCTGTTTGAAGCTAAGAAGCTGTGCAGAATAGTAAACTGGATTCACTGTTCTGCAATTCACTGACTTTCTTGTATTTCATAACTAGTAAATGAGAAGAGTAAATTAGAGGAGAAAACATCATTTCATACACAGAAGAAGGAGACTAGGGCAGGGAGATGTGGTCCAATGAGATGGGTTTGTTTTCTTTTTCAGTTTTAAAGGTAATGGGAAAGGTCTCATCCCACTTGATATTAATACCCATCCCTCCAGATGGAAGAATCATATAAAAAAGTCTGTAAAATAGTGCTGCTAACCATCCCATCTGTATGAAAGAACTGAGCCTTTCATCTGTCTGGAATGAAGAAGCTAAAATAGTGTTGATCCTAAATATTATCCTTAGCAGGATCATCACCATAAATATATATAATTTCTTTCTCATGTCTCCTGTCATGTATGTGGCTCAGGCATTTCAATAAACCTTTATTTCTGGTGGACCTTGGGAAAGGAATGTGTATACATTTATACAGGTGTAAATACAGGAATAGTTTCATGTCTTAGCAGTGGCACTGAAAATTCCCCTTAATCAGGAGAAAACACAAGCAGCTCACTTTTATGGCTTTACAGCATTAGTAACAAAGAAACAGGTCTATAAAATACCCTTAGGTCAGTGGTTACATGGATAGATTATCTGCATGAATTATCTTGACATAAAAGATCAAGAATACAAAATACATGCACAACATAGTCTTTTGAAAATTTATTTGTAGGGGCAACATAAAATGTTTTTGATCTTTTGTCCACATCATGCTCTTAATGGTACATGCTACATGGATTTCT
>JBCJKH010072909.1:0-10076 GCA_039877255.1 Loriculus beryllinus | reverse complement strand
CTGGAATGGGTTGCCCAAGGAAGTTGTGAGTGCTCCATCCCTGGCTGTGTTCAAGGCCAGGTTGGACGAAGCCTTGGAAGGCATGGTTTAGTGTGAAGTGTCCCTGCTTATAGCAGTGGGGTTGGAACTAGATGATCTTAAGGTCCTTTTCAACCCTAACGATTCTATGATTCTATGATCTTAAGGTCCTTTGCAACGCTAACTATTCTATTAAGAACAGTCTTTTTTCATATAGGAACCCACTTTTGCAGGGAGTATTTAGGAGGCTATATTCTGAATAATGGGAACTTTAAAACATATAGGTATATTTCAAAGAACTCTTATCAACAAGAATTACGTTGGATCAATGGGATCACTGTGCCCCCTGCTTTATGTTGTTTTTATTATTTGTTATTTAAATGGTGCTTTGCTGTTCTACTCTAAAAACAATCTGTTAAAATCAATTGCTTATTTAAAAAATTACACATATGGCACTGTTAACTTTAGTATTCAAATGGAAATGTTAAAATGTACAGGTTTTAAGAACAGGTTTTGTACATTTTTCATTAGACTAACGTACTAACTAACCAGTCCTGTAACATACTTTTTTCTCTAATTCATGAATTGCAGATTAAGAATGATATAAAAAAAATTAAAATATTAACTAGATCTTTATATAGTGTCCATTAATTTGCATTAAAATTCATCACAGTTTTGTTATTTATGGTCTTACTGTGCGTATTTACCTTCAGAAGCCTAGATAACTAGTTTGTTTTAGCAACTAAGACAGAAATTCAATCTCATATTGGCATCTGTTATTTTCTTTTCTTTGTCATTCTGCTTTTCTTTCACGACACTGGTCACAGCAGATTCTGCAAAGAAATCCACAGTGCACCGGTGTGTGTTAGAGGAGTGGGAGACAGGAAAGAATTCTTTTTTTTAATTATCTTTTTGCTGAACGACAGCAACATATAAATGCAGTTTGGAAGTGGAAGAGAACATTAATAAATCAATGAAGAGTGGACAGTCAACAGCAAGAAGTCCTTTAAGGGCACTGTTCTCTGACAAGTTGGTATTGAGCCTATTATCAAAATTCACCTTCACACGTCCTGTTATCAGTGTCACTTTTATTATTCAATGTTTCTACTCATTCAGACACTGACTAGCTGGTTTTCTTAATAAATTCATTGAATTAAATGGAGATGAACATGCATAGTTTTCCCTCAAATGAAGGTATGAGTGCAGAAATAACCTGGGACTTCAGCAGAAGTATATTTCAGTCTCCATTAGGTGGAAGAAAAGAAATAATGGTCAAACTCCATGTCTGCTAATAATTTCAGCAGATGCTTTTGTGAATGCAAACAGGATGAAAACTGGGGAAAGTCTCTAAGTAATATTGAAGATCCAAGATTATGAGAACACTTGTCTACAAGATTTGTTTTACAAGCAGAATTGATTGTGTGTGACCGGCTCACTGAGGACAGGATGCTGAACTTCCACTGCAGTAATTCAAAGCAGGGAGACTGCAGATGCCTGAACAGTTATGATACTGTATTTGTCCATGATCACTACATCCTGGTCCAGTGCAGGGTGACCCAAAACCAGACTATGATTATTCAGTTAATAATCACAAGAGTCAGTTAAGACTGGAAGGTAATTTAGAGATGACAGATAGAACATGATTCACAGTTTGACCTAATTACATGCATCAGGAATATGATGAATCAGTTAGTTATTATGTTTTATAAAGATTTTTTCCCTTTAATTTGCCACTTAACAGACAAAAACAAGCAAGCAGTCATTTTTTTTTTTTTTTCATAGCATGCAGGTTATGTACTAATTAAAAAGTTATCTATCACAGTTATATACAAACTGAAAAATTCCACGAAACACATGTACTGAAACTAATCTCAAGAAAGGGTAGATTTTGACAACTGGCCTTTCTTGTCATTGAGGAGTCTTGTGCTTTTCTAAAGGCTGTAATACAATTATTAGCTTGCAGTCAGAATATATGCAAAGGGAAATGACTGATCCCTGACCAAGAGATGTTGGAATAGTCATTGATCACACTGCATTTAGGGATGCTGATCAGCAGAACTTCTCTACATAATTATGTCAATTCAGAATGTATTATCTAAAATAAAAAGAAGATTGAGTTTGAACAAGGTTGGCAATGCAGAAAGACTGATATAAAATGGCTTTATGTACAATCTACAGGCAACATATGCTTAGGTTACAGATAATAGAAGTATGCAATTGCCTTCACTCTCATAAATTACTGTATTTAAGGGCTAAAGTTCCTTACATAACCAGCATAATCAGGTTTATATTATCACCTGTTTAGTTGCAAAGTTGTCAATTGTATCGCCAAGCTACGTTAAAAGATTTTTTAAGGTGCATCTAAGTTTTAAGATCTTCAATTCCCCAAACTGTGTTTATCAGCATTCTCAATGGATTCTAGTATCCTATTTCTAAGGAGTTTTGAGAATAAAAAGAATGTGAGATCTTATGGGAATTTATCATATGTAAGTGTCAAAAAATGTATAGATTGTTACTACACCAAATCATGGAGTTTTAGGAGCTTAAGAAACTGTCATAAATGAAGGGAAAATGAGAAAATAAAACCCTCACAAAAAACCATGAAATGACAAATTGTATACTCAGCAGTGCTGAAAAAAAATCTTAAAAGTATTTGTACTTTTGCAGATTGCAAACTCATCAGTCTGACAGAACCAAAAAATGTACATTGTACATTCCCCATGCACATCAAGCAAACATCATACTAATGAAGGCAATTTTCTTTCTTATATTTGGCCAATACTGAAGTAACATCTAAAGCTTGTTCTAGATTTTTTGTAAAGCAAAGCTGTAAACTGAGCTCTTCAAAACTCAAGTTCACCTATATACATCCATACCCACACACACAACTTGCAATTTTCTGATTTTGTAGCTTAAATACTGGAAAATGGACATCCAAGGTGCTCTGTTTTGTAAAATTACTAACCAAGGAATATATGGGTGTTTGGCCTAGTATGATCATAAATATGATTCTTTCTAGCTGAATAACCAAATATTTGTAATATATCTATACACAATAACAAATAAAAGGTGCAAATATGCACGTCATCTAAAATCAAAGATCTACTCTAAAACACTGTTATGTGAAACACTTAGAAGCTATTCATAAAGAACAACCTATTGTTCTCAGCAGGCTACTGTGAGGTATGTTTAAATACTGAGTTCTTTATTGGAAAGGTGTATTTTTACCAATTTTGTATTATCCCATTAAATTGGAATTGGTTGTACAACTATGACACAGCAAGATTACCTAGCACATGCTTAAGTTTCTAAAACTGTATAAATCAACACCTTATGGATCCACATCGCAACTCTCTCCTTCTGAGTCCCTTACTAGTAATGCTTCTGATTGTGAAACACAACAAGCAAATGCACCAAATTGCTGCTGTTTCATAGGTCCAGCTTGAGAAGTACAGAACAGGCAAAGAAGCAACACCCATGTATGTACTTTGACCAGTTTCAAATAAAAAGAAGAGAGAGATCTACCTCCACAGAGGGCAAACAGATTTAGCACAGCTACATTTTCATTACGTCAAGTGCCACATTAATTATTTTTTTTTAAGAAAACATGCTGACTTAACTACATTGTAAAAAGCTTTAAGCAACTGATGCAGAATTTTGCAATATAAATTCAAGCATTGTTTTGAGTTATTAAATAGATCTAGTATCTTTTTTTTTTCCCCAAGAGATAATAATTCCTTAAATGTGAAATGGATTTTCTTAGGTGGGAGTTCCAACAATCCTCCGTGAGTTCTGCAAAAAAACTTGCACTTAACCATCATCTAATATCAGTCTAAACCATGTAATTAATATGGCCTATAATTCCTGGTGAAGTAGCTTGTTTTTAGCAACCGGACTCTTTACTTGACTGCACACTTAATATTTTTTTTTATTAGATCTTTTCAGTATATAGGTTTGTCAACAAAATTAGCAAGCTTAAGATTTTCAATCGGGAAGCTGAAAATTTGAGGAACAGGATTTTTGCCTTTTATCCGCCTATGGGGGGTGGGAGGGTAAGCCACTTATGAGCTTGAACCTGCCAGCATTGCACGCGTAAATTACCTCTCCTTCCACTGCATGCTCCTTTTTGCCTTTGGCAGAAACTATCTGTCAGCATTTAGATGATCAGGTCATAGTTTCCTTTCTTTCCAAAAATAGATATGTAATATAAAATGAGTTACATGTTAGCCCACTACTGTAAATGATTCTTTCTTCCTAATACTTTAATAGGAGAAAGAGCCAAGAAAAATCTGATATAACATAAAAGGGGGAACAATAGCCATTGATAGGCCTCTCAACTGGCAGGAACTCAGTAATCAATTTGCATAATCATAAGATAATAATTTTCCTTTTCTTACAGATGTACAAAATACCAGAATATCCAGCTGAAATTATTCAATAATCTTGTTTCACAAATTTGAAAGCTAGCTCAGTTTCTGTTACTTTGTGCTGTGTTCTAGGTAAGCTTCAGCTGGCAACTATATTCAGTCCTATATTGTTTTCTTCACAAAGTCACCAGCTCACACACACACACACACACACACACACACACACAAATCCTATATGTCGAGACCAACTTATAGAAAATGATGTGCAATAAAAAGGTAAAAAAAATGACATAAACCATTTTCATGGTGAAGAAGAAAAAAAAGAACTGTAAATTGTACAAAGGTCTTGCTGCTGCAGTGCCAGCAGTTGTCAATCACCCCCTCATTGCTTCCCTGTTCTCTTGATCCTGGAGAGAAGGAAGATAGAAATTGTTTTCTGAACAAACAAGCAAATAATAAACAAACAAAACCCAAACCAAACCAAATTCCAAACAAAAAATAATAAAAATTAAAACATGTTGAATATATGATTATATGTTTAAAATTGGTTTGTTGAGAAAAAAAGATGTAAACAGGAGCCCAAAATATAGTGTAAATTTTTAATCTCAGTGCTTGAATTACCAAGTGCAGAATATTCATATGGTTTATTGATTCCTGGATACAGGAAAAAGCGAATCCTCTGTATTAAGTTCCTATTATTCCTACATGATTCAAGAAAGCAGAAGGCACGTTGCTATTTAACATACACTGTATATACGCTTGTCAGAAAACTTTTGGTAAGCTTTATTTTATTACATGATCCATTAGCAACTTCCCTTGTTTGCATTACTGCTCCATTAAAACAAAAATGTGTTTTTCAGCTATTATGACTAATAACAAGCAGTGTCTTTTGTATTATTGCCCAGGCTGCAGTAAACTGTATAATATGTGGAAGGCCTGAGAAATCATGGCCAAGAAGACATTTTAAAATCGCTTTCAAAATAACATATATAATGTATCTCCAGAATAACTGACAACTGTGTATGCACACAACAAAAAATATTCATGCCTATACATTTGCGTCTTCCTATCAGTGTATATAATTTAATTAAGAACTTTTTTGGGTGAGAAAAGAATAAAATCGCTTGGAATCCATTTTCAATAGTTTTTCAGGAGTGTCTGAAGGATTTAATTGATTATTCAAAAACAATTAATCCAAAATCTGTCGCACAAGCCTTCTGCAACTAACCCTTAAGTAAACTAAGTGTGTGATACTAAAACAGTAGCTTTTGAAAAGAGAGGTTACAGAATTTAGCTGTGTTTGACATAAAAAAAACGTGGAATCCCAGGACATAAACTGAGAAGGCAATTGCAAATACAAAGTCTCAGTCTCAGTTCGCCATGTCTGTAACACTGGCAGTTCAGGATCTTAACCTCTCACTTAGACCCTGACTCACCTCTTCAGCAACAGAGGTTTTGATATGGGCACTTCTATTTACCCAGCCCCATTACACCTCTCTATGAAATTCTCTATGAATTCTGCATATAGGAAAAACATATGTAACAAGACTTATGCTAAGATTAATTAATTAATTTCCACTGTGGAAGGCAGAGCACAATCAGCCCTGACTTTTGCAATCCATAAGCTCCTGAAAAGGCTTTTTGAATTCAGTTGCTTGTGGCAGATAACACGCCTATTGGCAGAAAGCAAGTCAATAGGTCAATATTGTCAGTTATCATCTGCCTATATACTGAGCCTCTTCAGGGCTGACGTGTGTCCCTACCCCCCATGTCCTGTTGATAGATAGAGTAATAACTTTGTTGTCTCAGTGCACCACACTTGTGCCTCTTTTCCCCAAGAGTTTTGTCCATATGAATTCTGCATGCCAATGGTTAATCGTGTGTAGTAACTGACAGTTCCTTTACAATTTAAAATGCAAATAAAAAGTACATTTTACATCTTTCCGCCCTTAACTAGAAGTTGGTTGCATTTTCAAACCATTTCCCACCACCTGATAATGCAATAGTTAGGCTTTACAATCGGGGTTTTTTTTCAATAACATAGAGAGAGACACCTGTTTTGATTATAATATACAGTCAGATTAATTATCTAACTTCATGTTTGTTTATACAACTAAGACTACCGTATCCTGCAAAGCATTATCATAACAGGTTGCATAAGACTTAAAATTACATTTTTCCTTTTTTATATACAATGCAGAATCAGAGAATCATAGAATACCAGCTTGAAAGCAGACCTCAAGGATCATCTTGTCTAACCTTTATAGACAAAAGCATGCTCTACACAAGATGTCCCAGCATCCTGTCCAGTTGAATCTTATAAGTGCCCGGTGCTGCGGAATCTACTACTTCCCTGAGGAGACTATTCCAGTGGCTGATTGTTCTCATTGTGAAAAATTTTCCTTTTGAGCCCAATAAGAATCTCCCCAGGAGTAAATTGTGGTCAGCACCTCTTGTCTTTTTCATGTGACTCCTTGTAAAAAGGAGTAGCCACCCTTTAAATACTGAAACATGGTGATAAGGTCTCCCCTGAGCCTTCTTTCTTCAAGACTGAACAAATCCCATTCCCTCAGCCTTTCCTCATATGGCAGGCTTCCCAGTCCTTTGATCAGCTTTGTGGCCCTTCTCTTGACCTTCTCCTATCTGTCCATACCTTTTTTGTGTAGCAGAAACTAAAATTGAGAGCAGTATTCCAGGTGTGGCCTGACAAGTGCCTACTAGAGTGGAACAATGATTTCTTTGCCTTCACTGGTGATGCCCTTGATGTAACCCAGCATCCTTATGTCTCTGCCATAGAAGCATACTGTTCATTCATATTGAGCTTGCTATCCACCAGGACCCTTAGGTCCCTTTCCACAGAGCTGTTCACCAGCCAGGTAAATACCAGCCTATGCTTTCCAAGTTGAAACATACATATGTATAGACTATATATTTCAAAACCTAATTTGTGTTCTATGAACTTTGCATTGATAAAAATAAAGCAGCTGTCACAATCTTTTCAGGGACAATTTTAGACTGCACATTGCAGTAATTATGCAAAACAACAAAATGCTAATTGGGTTTTATCTAGAAAAATAGGAAGATGTAAAATAGCACTTTTTAGTGCCCTATCTTTTGTTTACATTGTTCTTTCTGCTATTATCTTACTTCTCAACCTCCTCATAACAGAGCTTACAATAACTGGATTACTACCATGTGTAACTTATTCCTTAAATCAGTATATCCTTTATTAATGCACTAACCACAGTGTTCATATACATCTTAACACTACCTGTTTGTCTTTCTTTTCCTCCACACAAACAGCATAAAACAATTTATTCCTTTCTCATATCATTTCAATATATTTTATATATGCTTCTATTTTCTTGGGTTTTATAATCAATATGTACTGAAAGTATCTTGGTGCCCATTTAGCATACAAAAAGTTCCTTCAGGCAGCACAGCAAACTGGTAGAACCTATTATTCACTTTTATCCAATTTTTCTTTAGCAGCTGAAAAATGCTATACAAAATATGGGATGAATATTACTTAATTATCATAGTTTGTGAGAGCTGTATAGTTAACACAGCTATTTTTAAAGAAATCCTCCAGATTTTGCATGACGGCTAAAGAAATATAATTACCCAGAATTGAGTAGAGTATTTTTATCTCAGAAAAAAAAAAAAGCATACCCTGAAGCAGAAGTTCCAAGATGCTCTCTTGCATTTGCATGCTGTCAGCTAAAAAAACAAGACTATAATTTTCCAATATCTGCTGAGTTTATTGTCTTGAAAAGTGCAGTTGTGGAGGGGGTACACCTGTGTTTTGTGCAGCAAAGGGTATGTCACAGGGTATGAGATGTCAATAGAAACCTGGTATTCAAATTCTGCTTTTTTAACCTTTGCATGCTGGAATGCCAATAAATGTTTCTGTTTATTTTCCTTAAAAGATTTATGAAGATAACTACCTTTCAAATATAAGCAGTGATAAATAAAATATTTGCTTCACTGATGGAAGTTGGAAATTAAATCCTTGTTTAGTGAAATCAGTGGTAATTACAATGACTTCAGTGGGCTCTCGATCAGCCTTCATAATTTCTGTCCTCCATGCTCATACCAACAGAACACGAATTGGTGCTCTTCCTTGAAACAATCTTCTATTAACAGATTAATGCAAAACAAGCAGGCTATTGATAATAAAAACTTTTGACTGAAAAAGAAATATTAACCCTTGTACGGAGGTGATACAAGTACTAAAGGCCAATTAAGTACATTAAATGAAGCACATACGCTGCACCTCAAGCATCAGTAGCTGTGGACTACCTTCTACAGTTTTCATAACTTTTTGAACTGAGTCAACAATCAATCAGAACACTGTTCTTGTCGAAAATGCGTGATGATACCCACTAAAAAGCTGAACAAATTGGTGATATTCCCACATTTGTTTTAGCTGTATAATATAAATCAATGGCATGTAAAAGAGTAATCAGACAACAGAACTGTCAGCAGTGTTTTACAGTACTTCATAAATGTCATGCCTGAACAGAAGATGACAGAGCAGCACTGAAAGTAATGTTTGCCTTCCAGCTCTGCAGTCCAGATCCAGAAAATGACTGAGGAACCCAAAACAAGACACCAATTAAATTAATGCACCAAAATCTGAGATTGTGAAAAGCTTCAAGATCGAAAAGCTTCCAGAAAGTCTCTTTGTAACTTTAGTGGTATTTAGATATCTAAGACACCCCAGTTTCTGACCTTTAAAGGTCTCTAATTGTTTAATAATTGTATTTACTTAGAGATGAAAAATAATTTTGATTTTAGAAAAGTCAAACAATTCACAGCTCAACTCATCTGCAAGGTAGGCAATAGTCACTTGAAGGATTTAGTCTCTCACAAATTGCTGTATTGCCCACCAATTCTTCTGTGCTGCATTCAGTGACAGACTCGTGCTTGTCAGCACAAGCAGCATACCCATCCTCTGATTCAAATATTGTAGGCATGGTATAAAGTAAAACGTGAACTCAGTAAGAGTTCTTTCAAAAAATGGGTTTCAGGTGCTTCAGGAAAGGATCCCTGGGCCATGTCTGGATTCCACAAGGAGACAGATAACTAAAAATAAGCCACTGCAATGTGGGATACTCCTGTGGTCTGGGTCTTTACCAAAACTGACCTTGAACTATGCAAGAAAAAGAGAGGTAAAGAGAGAAAGACAGAAAGAAATAAAAGAAAAAAAAAAGGCACCTTACCTCACTTTTAAATTCCCTTGCTGTGGCTGTCCATCGTAAATCGACAAAATATCAAAATCCTCCTCAAGGGCAAAAGTATGAAATGACAATTGTATCCTGTTACGTTCTCCTGTGATAATGATCCACGTGCAGTTGGCATAATTTGGATAACCATGAGGAAATCCAGGGCTTTCTATAGTACCATTTGGTCCCTGTACTAAGCCTCCACAGTTCTGACCTGAAAAAGAAGAAAGGAAAATATCAGGTATTTTGGTGTTTTTCCCCTCCCCCAGTATGTATTCTTACGTGCTTAATAAATGTAAATTTAACTCCATAATCACAGAATCACCAAATAGTTATGGTTGGAAAGGACCTTAAGATCAGGGACACCTGACACTAAACCATGCCATCCAAGGCTTTGTCCAACCTGGCCTTGAACACAGCCAGGGATGGAGCACTCACAAATTCCTTGGGCAACCCATTCCAG
>JBCJKH010072902.1:582-12957 GCA_039877255.1 Loriculus beryllinus | reverse complement strand
TTTGTACTAATTGATATCAAGTTCAGTTAAGCACTGGAGGTTTTGCCCTCTTTTTGGCTCTGATAAATCCCATTAGTTTAGGCTAGACTCTGCTGATTGGGTTTCTCAGAAGAGCTGAAAAGATTCGAGTACCTATTTCCTACAGTTCAATCATCCCTTTAAAGTTCTATTTAAAATCCCACCCAAGTAGAATGGGTGGGATTTTAAAGCTTTATCTAGCTGAATTTGATGCATGATACTGTGGATTTCCTAAAGTCCCTGAAGAGATTTAATCCAAAAAAACAGTCCTTTTAATGAGAGCACACTGCTAAATAAAATGTGTTGTAGTTCTGGTCATGAGCAACTTCAGTCATTGCAATCTTTTACAGATAACTAGGATGTTGTATGTGGGTGATTGCATATAGGTTGTACCGTGAACAATATAAAGCTGTTCCACTTAGAGAATTCACGCACACACACAAAAATGTAAGGACCTGTATAGCAGCCCATAGCAATTTGGGGTTGTGTTTTAGCTAAATTAAAATATGTATTATTTTAATGGATTTAGAATATGTCAATATTTGTGTACAATAGCATATTTTTACATGCTTATTTCACATGACATCGAAATGCAAAGAGAAAGATGACTTTGGTTCAGATTTAGGTGAACAGCTTTTGTAAAAGCAACTGAAGAAGGAGATAAATTCTTAAAGAAGTGTTGCTACATATGATAAATATTTGGTATCAGTCATGGTCATTTTTCCTTTACTTCTACCTGCAATGTACTACATATAGAACATACTGATTAGTGTGGGAATTGTACAAAACTGTCACTCAATGCCCTTCTGCCACTTACGGGGTAAAGGAAATTAACATGGTAGGGCAACAGGGAAAAGGAATGTTTGAAAGCTATGTGGTGAGGGAGAAAAGGGGGAAGATATAGTACTTTGCTTTACCAAAATAAGATAAGGCTAACCTCTTGTAAATGAACAATTTAGTGAAGTTAAAAAGTAGTTTGATTTTTGCTGTCTGAGCTGAGAGATAATGCAAGATAATGCATTATACACAAAGAGATGGTTTTTTACACTAAAAGTAACCAGTTAAATCTAATTAAGAAATACATTTACAAGTATCCCCTAAAAGCACACAATACTAAACTAAAACATGGCAATGATTTTAAGCCTAATGCTACCAGTAATAATCATTCATGCCACTAGTAATAATAAAAATAACAATAGCAATACCACCACTAATAGCAAATGAATACACTCAAGACACCTTAAATGTAATTAAACATAACAGAAATACAAGTCTGGTGTGTTTTGCCTGCCTTTTGATATCTCACCAATTCTAGGAAAAGATACGCAAGGAAAACCACAACGACTACCTTTCAAAATCCAGAGTTGTTGATTTAGGAGAAGCAGTTTTCTGAGTCAGACTTTCTCATTATTATTATTATTTTCTAAAATTGGCATAGTGTGCCTGCTCATGTATAAAACTGGTGTTTTGATTTACAAATAAGATGAAATAAAAATATTTTCCATGACAGATTTGTTTGAAAGAAAAATACTTTTTGAATGGCTTATTCCCGCCCCTCCCCCTCCACACACAAACACAATTTTCATTGAACATGAAATCAAACCTTGGCTTGTTACTATTAAAAATTAACATATTGTTATCACTAGAGTAACATAATCCTATTATTATTTTACTAGATAAGAGTGACAATTTTGTATTCGCAATAGCCTCCAGAGATACAATAAATCTAGCAGGGGAATGCCAGCCTGGTCCAAGACAGATTGAATGTAGAGAACTGGAACACAGTTCCCAGTAAACAAACACTTTGAGGTCAGGAGGTTGTACTTGCTCAGCTGTTCTTCATAATCCATATTGGAAATAACTTTCATACCATTGCCAAGTATATTTCATGCTACCTAATAATAGTGAGGGCCAAGTACAGTTGTGGTATAAATGATTTCTAAGTGAATTATTGAGTGTAAAGTGATCAAAAAGAAATATGTAAATGGCAAATCAGGATGATGTTAGACATCCAATGAGTGCAATTCATAAGATTTGCTATTTTGTGGGGAAAAAAAATCATCCCACCTGGAAGCTTGTGCAAATTCCTGTTGAAAAATTAGCTGTTCTGGTCCCAGCAACCCTGAGATTAATACAACAAAAACTGGGGCTAACTGTATTTGAATTTAGAAGAGGACTAGGAAGAATATTCAGTCAATGAACTCTTGCCTGCTGGTTGACTAATTGCAGCAGAATGGGGATCGCAAGTCAAGTAAAGTCTGGGAAAGAGAGTGGAAACTAGAGATCAAATTTGGTTTTGGCATCTCTTCTAACAGGGAGAAAAATGTCTGGATTCTGGGAATGCTAAAATAAATATATATATCAATGTGTGGTTTATTGTGGGTAAAGTTCTCAAAAACTTAAGATAACTTAGTGGTTTTTAGACTCATACATCTCTATCACCCAATATTCAGAAAAGCTGCAGCTGCACTACTTACAGGCAGTACTAGTAACAAATACTGTTGACAAGCTCAGTCAGGTCTCAGTGGTAGCATTTAAGCGGGCAATTTCATAATGACTTAAAAAGTCTGCTTCAGCACAAACATGGTATATTCAAAATATGCAGAGATACAGACCAAATGCTGCCCACTGACATATCCTGGTAGAGGTAACAGAAATACACACTGCAAAAATAGATTTAATCATGGTGTTTGTGTACAAAACACTTATTACAGGCCCAACAGATCCTTTGCCATGTAGTGAACTAAAGCCATATATCATGGCTGTGACATTAACTGTTTTTAAAAGAGTTGTTACCCATATTAATAATGTAAATTATACTTTGGTTGAAAGATTCCAGTTCTAAACCACAACAACACACAACCACACTTTGGACAATATTGCTAACTTTGCTACCTTATAATGTAAACTATTTATTAGCAAAAGACAAAGCCATTTATTAAATATGTTTCTTTTTGTAGAAAGTTGTAGAAATGTAAGTACTGCAGTTGTCTGCCTTTAAAAAATATTCCTTATACAAGGAAATTAATTTGTGACATAAGAAAATGTATGGAAACTTGAAAAAAATGGTAGGATATGTGTGGTAAAAATACAGTTTGCATTTCTAAGTGGTGCTGTTTAAATAAAATCTAAGACTGCATTACTTCTGGTATGTGAATTTGCAAAATCCAGTGTACAATATTAATAGAACAGAATGACAAATAATCATGGGGGTGAATTAAAAACAAATTTTAATTTTAGCACTGTGCTTCCTAGTGATTGATTTGTACATCATGTATGTAACAAGATGGCTATTATTTTTCCATAGAATTTAAGAACTCATAATATAGGAGTTTCAGAATGTGAGCAGTAGGAGAAAATGGGAACCTACTCTCAAGATGTGCTGCCTGAGATGTTTTCTGTGCAAATAGCAACACAAGAAGTTTGGACCCCTGTCCAAGCTGAATGTGGGGCTATGGATAAAAGCAGTGTGAGTTGATCTCTGTCTCCAGTGCCAGGCCAGGCACAACCTGTCACAAATACACTGCATGACTCAACAGCTCTTATTCTGGGTGCTGAGTCACACATGAGCACAAACTCCTGCATCAGTGAGGTGGTATCAGCCTCAGCAGGGAATTGTGGAGCAGCACCAAGCTCCCTAGTTTGAGCACAGCTGCTCAGAGAGCTAAGAAGCCAGAATAGTAAAGTGGTGGAGACACAAGAACTGCTAGAACCAGGGTAGGGGTACAGGAGACAGCATTAGCATGAAGCCTCAGACATCTTTAAATCCTTTGAGAAAACACATAACCATTATGAGAAAATAGGAAAGCTGCCAACTGCTTGCAGATACAGTATACAGACACTTCTGTGCTCTGTCAGCCGTGGCAGCAGTGCTGGAGGGGGACCCAGAAGGGGATTACAAGAAGCACACCTTAGGTAGCTATGGAAAGCTTCTTTCTACTCTCAGTCTCTCAGGGTTAAGCACTGTGCCCTGAGGTACAAGAACTTAGAAATCTCATTGCTTGTTTGTTTCCTGCCACAAGCAGTTTTCCTGCCTCTGAAAACAAAATGTTGGTCATTTCGGAGCTTCCTATTACTTTCTGATAGCAAAGATAAAAGGCTGGGAGAAATAGTAAAGATACCAAAGCATACCAAAAAAAGGTATTTACCTGTCCTATATCTGCTAAGATTTAAATGACACCTACTCAGTGGTCATTTACATGCAGTTCTGTGTATGCCAGGAAGAGGTATGCTGGAAGGAAAAAAACCCTTTGCAAACATCATAAATAAGAAATGAAACACTCCCCCAGACCTGGGTCTCCAGTGCACATATATTAATTACACACCAGAGAGTAAAGCCTCAGTGTGTGCAAGCATTTAATTCATTATTGGCATTTATTAAAAACATTCCTTTTCACTTTAACAATACAGTAACCCAACAGTGAAATAACAGCAATTCAAATGCGGTCATTTACAGACATGTGGTTTCTTGTGCCCATTGTACAGTGCAGTGCTGCCAAGTCTCACACCTTTAGAGTAAGCTCTTGCTCTCTCCTCTGTCACACACGTACATGCACACACATACAAAATTTACATGTCTGCTCTCACCTATACTCTTTTGGGAAAACCCACAAATTTCATCAATCTCACTCATACAGATTTAAAAATCCTGGCAGCTTTTGAATAGTTTTTCTTCATCAGCTGCAATTAAGTGTTGGAAAAGAAATCCAAAATATACAGGAGAGACTTTCTCCTTAATAGGAAATGTTAGCAATAGTATGTGATTTCTAATATGTTCCAAAGTTTTGCCACACCATCTTACTGGAAGGCAAAGCCTGCATGCTCTGTGATTAGATTTCCTTAAATGCTGGGCAATTCAGTGTTGTCAGCCATGATATAAAACATTATTTATAACTATTTAACTGTTTTAAGAGTATAGTTAATAGCTTTCTGTAACATGATCTTAAAGAAGTTGATTAAGTGTGCTTTACAATGTGACCAGAAAGAGCTTCCGATTAGTGACATCGATATGTTGGGAGTGTTGAAATAGGAGTCAAACCAAAATGAAATCAAATCATTAGAACTGAAGCATTTCCTCACCACACTTCATCAATATCATCATGTCACGTCAATAGATTGAATATCCACAACATAAAGTACCTTTCTCTGGTAATAAAATCTAGAAACATATAATCTTCCTGTCACTCATACAAAGCAAAGATGGCCCTTGAGGGGAGAACTCAGGGCTGGATCCAAAACTCATCATGCCTTTGGTTCAGGCTGTAACATAGAAATTAAACAGAAAAAATGTTAGGCTCTGGATCTGAACAAAAGTTCAGATATATCCAACATTAAGCAGATGTGATGGGGACCCATTTCTAATTTCAAGGCTATGAATTGCCAAAGGAGCTCACAGGTTTAAAAAGATAGTGTAGTTATGAAAATAGTAAATGTTTTCCAAACATGCAAGAACCTGTTGCCTGGGAGCCCACAACTGCCCCACACTTCCTTTTGCAATTCCGGTTAGCTGCTTACAGTTCTTATTCCTTGCTCATCTTGTGCTTGAAGAGTGACTAGTCTCATCCTTGGAATAAAAGACTTAGTATAATTACAAAGCAGGAGATTTTTACATCTCAGACTGAATTTCAAACTTCTTTGGGATCTAGTCATATTCAAATCCAATTACTGCATTCACACACAAACTTATTTAATATCTCTATCGAAAGTACTATTATAATTTCTCATTCTATAGTTGTCCTCGTATTTATGCACTTTAGAAATTGAGACACTAAGAAAAGGATTCTGCCAGCTTTTTATTTCAAAATAAATACCCTGCTGAAATGTATTTCATATATACTCTTAGGGAACTGTACATACAGACAGAAAAAGACAGGGAACTGATTTTTTCAGCCTGGAGAAAGCCACAGGGAGACCCTATTGCTATCTACAACCAGATAAGCAGAGGGTGTAGAAAAGATGGACCCAAACTCTTTTTAGAGGTGCAGGGTGAAAGAACAAGAGGCAAGAGACAAAATTAGAACATGGGAAATTCAAATCTAATCTAAATAAAATTTTTCTAAAATTGGAGTTTTTAACCACTGGAAGAGGTCTTGTGACAGTGGAATCTCCATCCCTTGAGACATCCAAAACATGGCTGGGCAAGGCTCTGAGCAACATATTCTCCTTTGACCTGCTCTAGAGAGGTCCCTTGCAGCCTCCATGGTTCTAATTCCATATATAAAAGGAGAATTGCATGAAAAAGATACTCGACATTCACCATTTTTTACCTTAAAAACCAGCCAAATATTGGCTAAACACCAATAGTACAATTTTGGTATACATGAGGAATGTACCATTTGTCGAAAAATACTGTCTTAACTGAAAACAGTTTCCCATTACTGCAATCAGTGGAGTTGGAAAGCTGAAAATCTAGTCAGAAGGAGATGGGATCCTTGCCATCACACCTGTAATAAGCTTTTCCAGTTGAATTAGTGTATTAGCGTTAGCAAGCCTCACAAGACTAAGGATTCACTACAAATGCTGATGGCAAACATTTTTTATTTTACTTTACATGTTTGTGGAGAATGTAGGCAAAGATGGAGAAATAGTGAGGGTTTTGTTTGTTTGTTTTTTTCTACTCAAGGGCAAGTTTTTCAAAAGATTTATATCACATGGACGAATTTCAGGAGATAGTATCTCATGATCCCTGCCTAGAAAATCCAGACCGATTAAGGCACTCAGCCATTAGTTCTCAGAGCAAGTGCAATTTTCACCAGTTCCGGTCACATTTTTCTTGATTCAAATCTTTGTAGCAGTACAAGCATATTGATTGTTGATCCTGGAATCACAGTTCACAGCTTGTCCATTTGGGTGAAATACTTCATTTCTCAAAGGAACAATAACAAAATGAAAAAAGGCTGTGCACCATTTTCTGCAGCATAGCTATGAATTCTGGAGGGCTAAGACTGGCAGTTAAGCTTAGAATACAAATACACGCCTGAGAACACTTGGTACATCACACACTTATTCCAGTAAGATATGTTTTTCAGTAACTGAAATACTTTAATGTTATTTATATTATAACCACCATAAATATGTGGTTAAGATATAGAGTTTAAAAAAATTTGTTCTTGAAAATTGTTAACATAAATACAAAGAAAGACAAGATTATTCTAATTTGTCCTAATATTTACACAGTATATATGACAACCAGCCTATGTAGTTTGTTTCACATCTTACATAGATATTAAGCAGTAGAAATAAATAACTAAATACTGAATTACAACTAAACCATAACTAACTCTTTTAGTGGAATAAATATTTATGAACTGAGCATGGAAACACCTCAGGTTTCTTAAAAAACTCAGGACTGGGGTCAACTAGGTTGTTTTTTAAATTGGGAAACAGAGGGTTTTTTTCCAGGCATTCACTATAAAAACTTTCTTAGTGGCCAATGAACAATTTCAAACTTCTCTTTATATTCCCATAAACAAGCATTATCATGGTGCTAAACGAAAGCAAAACTGCTTAGTCTAACCAGCATTGGTACTGCCCAAGTAGTGACTGTAACCTCCAAGTTCTCCCCAACTCCCAGCTCATGTGAGGAGCATCTTGTGACTCTTATGGCAGCATTTTATCATGTCATACAGAGCAAAGAGCAGAGAGGCACAGAAATGGAGGATAGAGATAAGAGGAAATAGCTCTCCCCACCTCCCTAGAAATATTTATTGCTTCTCTGATTAAGGTACTAGTTTAATTTTCCACTGCAAAAAATTGATCTGGTCTTACAGGAGAGAGTGTTGCACATACACTTCTTGCATCTTCTAAAGTGATCTACTAGTACAATGCAGGGAATGTTTTGCTTTCCAGGGAAGATTAAATATATGGGTGATGTTAGAGACTACTCGTTGTGTATACAAATAGATTACTTAGTAACCTATGATACACAATGACATAAGGTTGCTTTAGAAACAAGCAGCACAAACCAGAAGCAAGTACAATGAATAACCTCAATTTACTTAAAAGGGCAGTTTCTACGCTTTAATGTTTCTATGATTCCATTTCTGCTAGGACTGACCACGAAAAGCTGGTGAACTTGTCAAAAACCTAAATGAAGACTTCTAGTAATTCTGTAATGTTCTATAATATTAATTCTAATAATGTCTCTCCATATAACCTGTTTGTTGAGAATGTATTATAGAAACGTGAGGAACAGTAGTAGAAGAGAGGCAAATGTGATCTTGAAGGCAGTTTGTCATAGTACCCAAGGCCGAATGTACTGGGAGAAGTCCCGCATACCAGTAACAGCTACTCATCGCTGTTGTTACTCAATCTCAGTACTCTGGTAAGCGATCTATGACTCGACTTTGGATAAAAATCAAGTCGAGTCAGTGTATTTACGAGGTAGTGTACTCTCATGGCGATCTGCCAACGTACGCAAGCAGGAAAACTGTGTGTAAACATTTACTGCCACTCTTACCTCACCCCTCTGTCAGCCTGGGGAGACCTGCAAAGGCTGGGACGTTAATGGTGGCAACTTACAGACTGCAAGCACGCCAGTGTTCTGGAAATGGGACCAACGAGGAGCGCTTCGTCCCTGCCCATGGCAGGGGGCTGGAACCAGCTGGTCTGTAAGGTTCCTTCCAACCCAAAGCATTTTACGATTAAATTAGGGGATTACAGAGGTAACGCTGTAATAACGGACATGAAGGGATGTCAGTGCGATAAGGGGCAGATCCACTTTATGGCGATAACAGCCGTATGGCTCCTCAGACACTGCGAATTCAGCCCTGGTCACGCTCCCTTGGCTCTCCTGAACACGTGTGGCTGCGGGAGGAGGCAAAGGCCTTGAAGGGCCTCAGGCCAGGGAGGGCCTATACGGGCGGAGCTCTCCGGCCGCGGCTTCGACCTTATTCCTGGCCGGAGGCCCGCCTCCACAAGGGCAGGGCCGGGCTGGAAGTGACGCGAGCGGGCGGGGTTGTGCGGCGCTGATGGTGGAGGCCCCATGTTGATGTCTCCTGCGCTCTCCGCGTCTGTCTAGGTAAGAGGCCTTCCTCGTCCCAGGCCTGGCTGGGTGGGATAGGCAAGCCTGGCACCCCGTTTCCTGGTGGCCGCCGGCGGTTCCTGGGCCGGGCGGGGCCGTTAGGCCGCGGATTTCAGTTCTGCGCCACTGGGAAGCCGCGTCCCCGCCAGGCTCCCAGTTATCTTGGGCTGGCCGTAGCCAGGAGGGGAAAAAGGGGGGGAGCGGCGGCCGTTGCGGGGGGACCCGGGCGGCCTAGCTGTGGGAGGCGGTGGGGCTTCCCTCCTCGCCGTGGCGGCCTGTACACTGCGAAGGCCCGGAGCAAAGGTGATCCGCGGAGGGCAGGTGAGGCCGCGCCGGCCGCTGCGGAGCGGAGTTTAGAGTAGGGAAGGGCCGAGGCTTGCCCCGCGGGGCGGGGAGAGGCAGTGCAGGTGGGGCCGGGGGTGTCAGGTGCTCCCTATCCCGCTGAGGCCGCAGCTGGAGGAGCTGGCTAGGGCGGCGTGCCTCATCCTGCGCTGCTTTTGTGTTTCCTGCCCGACGAGCTTTTCGTCCTCCCGTCCTTTGCGGTGCGTAAAACTAAACGCGTCAGTCAGCCTTCCCGAGGGAATCGCTTGTCATGTCGTAGCTCTTCCTCCTCCTGTCTTATTTCCCAACCGGGATCTGTGAGCTAAGTAAGCGAGCACCCAGCATCCCCTAAACTATCCTTGAACTGTAAGTAGATCTCAGCTTCACCTAAGTCCCCGGGATTTTCCTGCCGGGGAACAGTAATCCCAGATGATTCTGCTGGTGTGCACAAGTTCATATTAGTGAATAGTTCTGCCTTGGGCTTGGAAACCAGCCTCCCTTTACTGGTTTCGCTAAGGCCAGTACTCCACTGCGGTAGCTGGCAGCCAGTGTGCAGAGAGGAATGTTTGGGTTTTGTGCCTTTTTTGTGGCTTTTTGGTAGTGTTTCTAGTGGTGTTTTTTTTTTGTTTTTTTTTTTTTTTTTTAAAATACGTTCTTAGAGTAAACTATCCATTTTAAAAAATACTGCTATTAAAAAAAGTTAAATTCAGTTGGTTTTGTTATTAACACTTTATTTACTCTTTTTTGTACTTACTGTGAAAACTGAAACTGTTTCATGTCAATATTTGACTTTATTTATTAAAAATAAAAAAAAGGGCAATTGTATTTCTTCTAGAGTTGCTTCATACCAGTTTTAGTTCAGAGTGGATTGATGTCTTAAATGTAATCCTCTGTTTTGAGAGGTGTGGGAGTTTTCAGAGTTTTATTATGCTGTAACATTGCCTACACTCTTCTGGACTCTGAAGCTGAGTAACAGATAGGATTTATGTGTACCCTGTTGTCTCTAAAAGTCTGTCTTTTGGTCTCTGTGCAGTTTCTAGCTCATGTAATTTCTTGGTTTTGTCCTTTATGTACGTTTATCTTTATAACATTGGCATTTTGTCATGTTGCTGGTGTTCAGGGCACAAAACTGCTTTCATTTAACATCTGATACATCGAAATGATATCATGACTGCCCATGTGTACTTCATGTGTTACACAAAATTGGGTAATAAGCTGAAAACATTGAGGGTCTAAACCTTACTTACCTTTTCTTTGTTTTAAATGATGTATGCCTGTTTAATTCAGAGTGCATTTTATTTCAGAAAATACGAGCTCTTTGCTGCTTGCTTTTTAACTGGTGAAAAGAAACTTTAAAAGGTTACAGGAAATACACGGACAGCCTTTAATCTTTGAACTTCTTGAGGCTTACAGTGGCCCTTTTTGGGATTGGTTTTCATGTGTATCTTTTAATGGCAATTGTTACGTCATGTACTTGGCAGTTCCCTCATTCAGGGTGTAAATTTGCTTGGTCAGTATAAAACTACTTTTAATAGTAGATGCAAGAATAGGATGGTTTATCTTTCTAGAAATGTGTTAGATGTATAAGGCCCTGATCCTCCTAATACCAAACACATTGACAACCTTGTGATTGTACATTGAAATCAGATACTTGAAACTTCTCAGTTACCTGTCTTGTATTTTTAGCAGATATTGCTGAATCCAGGGAAGGGGTGTTCTTGTTCTGCTTGTGAAGCATTTTGCATTGCTGTAATTTTTAGCACGATGTATCCTGCATGTGAGATGATGAATGGAAAGCATGATTAAAAGCTTTTGTGGTCTGACTGATTAGTGTTAATCTGTCAAGCTGCAAGCATACCTAAATGTTCCCACTATCAATGAAGTCTATTGTTTATGGTAAGGCAGCTAAACATGCAGGGCTGGGAGCATATATGTTACAGTGAGAACAGTAAAAGATACCCACGGTCTGGTAAACAGAATTAAGAGAGCTCTTTTTTGAAGAAGTAAAAAACCTCTCTTATTGAGAGGGGAAGAAAAACTTTATCTATAAAAATATTGTGAAAAGCACTGAGCCATACAGATTCTGAGAAAAGTTCAAGGTAGGGAAACTGTGGAGCTTTATTTCTCCTTCCCTGCCACTTCCAGAAGTATTGAGACTATTTAATTAAGTTAGAACCCTTCTTTGTTTTCACACCACTGCTTTAATTTCCCACTTTTTGCCACTGTATTTGAAGTATAATACTGAGGGCATTCAGCTAAGCAGTGCTTTCTCTCTGTCTTGATGTCATTGCTGAATGACTGCTCTTTTATTCTGAGAGGTCATTGTTTTGGAGTGATGCTGAGGCAGTGCACTTTGGAGGAAGTAATTCTTAGGTTTCTCTGTCTTGTATATTTCAAATAGATTAATTTTTGTAACTTAACTAATTTTCACACTATATTGAAGTATCAACTTCTACAATTTTGTTACAGATCAGCCATGTCATCCTTTCAAGAAGTGCCATCTTCAGCTAACACTTTGCAGACTTCCAATTTTGCACATGTGATTTTTCAAAATGTTGCAAAAAGTTACCTTCCGAACACACACCTTGAATGTCACTACACTCTGACCCAGTTTATCCACCCTCATCAGAAAGACTGGGTTGGTATTTTCAAGGTAAGTCAAGCTTGTTCCGTTGCTGTTTCTCAGATGTTTACTGTCTTCTGTCTTACCAGATAAAGAAAAAACCCAAACCAGGAAAAGCTCTCTCATAAAATGAAGTGCAGCATCACTTAGGCGATGTATTGTATTCCTGCTGTCACACTGTGAGCTTTTGTAACAAAGCTTAGAAAAGAGATCAAAATTAGAGGAATGAGAACACTTTAAGGCTGCTGAAGTTAAGGGAAAGTGTCATGCGGTGGTGTTGTGCGGAGTTAAATGGTGATGATTTGGGGAGATGTGGGCACAGATTGACATTAAGAAGAGGACTATATGAAGAGTATGAGCTGCAGTAAGAGTGAAATGTGTGTGAAAGGAA
>JBCJKH010072892.1:0-13483 GCA_039877255.1 Loriculus beryllinus | reverse complement strand
TTGAGGAAGCCTAAGCATAGACATGTCCCCTGAGCTTGGAGGGAAGTGGTGGATAGGAGGTCCTGATGGATCTAAGAAGGAGAAAAATCGACTGCTACTGCTAAACCCAGGACAGTGTCAGAAATTGTAACTGTCTTTCTTCTATTAGAAAGCCAACCAATGCCTGTCAGAAGAGTTTGTCAACATGGACAGGAATTCATATCAGGTCCATCTAAAACTATTTAAAAGTAAGAAACAAACACCTGATTCAGAATCAGATATGTAAGATTTCCAGATGCCAGTCTGGAGGGATTGCTGTGTATTTACAGGGAACTTCATGAGGACATCCTAAGGAGCTATTGCCCCAGGTGAGACAAAATAACCGTCAGTACAGGCATTCTCATTTTGGAACAAATATCTAAAAAGAAAACTAAAAGTAAACTAAAACCCATCCTCAGTTCCATTCTCTTCCTTATCTAGAGTGTGGACAGCCACCTGGCTTTGGAAAGATATGTCATTGTCAAACATTGCTATATGACACTGAAACTTACTCAGAAGGCCAGGCACAGGAGTGCACAAGGCTAGGCACAGGAGTGCACAAGGCTGGCTCGGAAGCATTGCTGCCATGCAGTCCCACTTGTTTTGAATTTCCAGGATGTGAACAGCCAGGCTTCTCTCTTACATCTCTGATATCCTTCAGACAGCTGAATGCCTGCCTTTGAAGTGTCATGACACCCAAGATATGGTTGTCACCAACAAGCCTTTCTTTTGATCTCAAAGACCTAAGGTGAGATTGAAGTGGATGCTGCCAGTACAACAAAATGACTTTTTGATCTTGTTTTTCTCTTGCATAGTCAGATCAATGCTAGACTCCAGTGACAGGTGGCCTTTTCCAACCTACATTCCCTCTGAGATGAAGCAGGCATCTACTTTGGCTTTCAACATATACAGATGGAACTGACCAGATGCTGCTGTCAAAGGCGCTGCAAGGAATAAAGCACAAATGAGACAGAACTGAATTCTCTTGTTCATTCACGCCCAGGCACAAGAAAACTCCCTATCCAGACATGCTGCCTATTAAACTGGAACAGACAACTATGACCAGAATGTCATTTCAGTATTCAAAAAGGGATACAACACTAATGATTTACAAAATGAGCTTAATGAAGATACACATTTGGTCACAGCTGCTGCTAAGACAAGACTGGAAGGAGCCCAAAAACCAGGAGGAAGCGAGAGCATTAGTAAATTAGAAGGGAGATCAAGTGCTTGCTTCTGCAAAGAAACCCCAGCCCTGAAATCCAGAATATTTAACCCCAGCTACCATTCACCCTTCTAGACCAACAGAAGGCACCTATCAAAAGCCACCTGGAGTCTTCGCAGACCAGCAAAGAGCCATCACAGGTTTTCCATTTCCTTCTTGAACTGAGCCAGCAAATGAAAGAAGTGCTCGTGCTCATGGTGGCTGCTCACATTGGCCACAAAAATTTCAGAGCTGAGTACACTTAAAAAATTGGAGACTTCTTAAAGAGGAATATTGCTTACCAAGATTTGTACAGATGGAGTGCCGCATGTCATGTGTGAGAGGATTGGGGTCAATCTTGTTAGACATAATAGGACTTTATTCACAATGGACGAAAAGATTCAGGTCTTGCTTTTACGCAGAAGATTGGTTCTGCTGCAGGTTAAGTAAACGTACAGGACTTGCAGAAGAGCGAGTTAGACTGCTGAGACAAACTGGCTGGCAAATTGCAAAATGCTGCTGGAATATTTGGAAGATTCCACCCAACCTGGTTGATGTCTGCAAAATATAAATATTATTTCCATTATGAAAAGTAATAAATACCAATTCCTGATAGCTTATCTAAGAATTATTGGGGATATCAATCCTTATCATCAAGGCATAATCTTACCACTAGCTTGGATCAGAAAGAAATCCCCTCTGCTCCAACCCCACCACGACTGTAGTGTTAGATAATTAACACTATATTGAGAAAAGGCTTATTAACAACTTGCTTTTAAGCATGCAAAACTAGAATGTTAGGACAGATGGGACAATTGTCTGTTCTATTACTGCAACTCTTCCTGAACCACAGGATGCACAGACTTGGTCCAAGGCCTTCAGAGATCTCTGGATTACAGCACATCACCATTGCTGCCATTAAGCTCTAAATAAAGCAGCTGAGTTGTCTAGTAAATAAAAATCACCTTTTTCTGAGATGGCAGAATGCTCATGTCAAAGAAGTTAAAGGGAATGAGAGGTGGCAAGTATGCAGCCCACATGAAATTATTTTGACAATGAGACTGATGGAGAAAAACACAATAAAAATGATGCAAAGGACTTTTCCAAGTGTGTTTTTGAAAGAATTTGTACACAGCCAAAAAATACTGGTTCTACACCAGGCTCCTACACCAATCTTTTCTTTTTTTCTTATTTTTCTAAAGATTTTATTGGTACTTTTAAATTTTAAAGTTTTTTATAAGACAGAGAATATGCTTTGCCTATGACTTTTTCTCTACTACTCTGATAAGTTTGTTCTCAATGTTTTGCCATTATTTTAAAGTGTATTAGGTTGCAGGATCTTCAGACGTGCATGACTGAACAGTTGCAAAACTTTATCAAATACCTGATAGGGCAGTGAAACTGTTAAGAGCTGAATTGTCTGCAAAGAGACTGTATGGGAAAAGTCATCCCAGTAGAAATGAAAAACATCTATTTGACTGTCCTGTGTTCAGCAGTAGCAGTCATTTTTCTCCTTCTCAGTAGCTGGCGCAGTGCTGTGTTTTTGACTTTCAGCCTGGGAACAATGCTGATAACACCGATGGTTTTAGCTCTTGCTAAGTAATGTTTACCCCTATCAAGGACTTTCTGAGTCTCATGCTCTGCCAGGGAGGAGGGGAAGTTGGGAGGAAGCAGAGACAGGACACCTGACCCTAACTAGCCAAAGAGGTATTCCATACCACAGCACGTCATACCCAGTATAGGAACTGGGGGCAGTTACCCAGAAGGGTTAGATCACTGCTCTGGTTAGGCTGGGTATCAGTTGGCAGGTGGTGAGCGGTTGTATTCTCTTCCCTTGTTATTTTCCCTATTATTACTGGTGGCAGCAGTAGTGGTTTTATACCATAGTTACTGGGCTGTTTTTATCTCAACCCCTTGGAGTAAGGGGAGAGGAAGAAGGGGAGTGAGCAAGCAGCTGCGTGGTTCTGAATTACCAGCTGGGCTTAAACCACGACAGTGTCTCACGACTGATCATCTGCACTCAATACTGAAGGATCAAATTCAGCCCTTGTTTCCAAACATATAATACAAATATTCTAAATATTTCAACTCCATATTTTCAAGGTATGAAAAGCTCTGGTAATCTTGATTCTTTCAAGCATCATCTCACTGAAGTTATTGCTGTCACGTATTCCCCTCAAGTTCCATGAATTTTAGACAACTGAAAGGAGCAATTAGAAGTTTTAAAGAGATAAAATTGAAGCCAAAATCTAAATCTTCCAGTTTGCTTTCAGCTGCTTAAATTCTTGGATTTCAGTTTCAATGAGAGTTACAAAATCACAGACTAGTTTGGGTTGGAACGGAGCTTAAAGCTCATCTAGCTCTAACCCCCTACCACGGGCAGGGATACGTTCCAGTAGACCATGTTGCTCCAAACTTGTCCAGCCTGGACTCCTGTCACTGCCAGGAATGGGGCAGCCACAGCTTCTCTGGGCAACCTTACATATGATTTTTTTTTTGAACTATACTAGAACTATGGTTCACTAAGATGCTGGTTCAATTTTGTCTTAATGTTTCCCTTTAATTTCATATAAAATGGGACAGGAGTTTTCAAATTGTGTTTGCTTCTGGGAAAAACATTTTCTTTTACTTAACACAGAAAAAATATCTGCTTATTTGCTTTTTATTTGGGGGGGGGGGCGGGGGGGAATATGTTTTCAGAAAAATGCTTGGGAAGCATTCAAATAATGTCATGCAATGCAAAACTGACCAGGATATCCTAGTAGTTTTAGAAGCCCCAAGCAGTTCTGGATTACTGAGTCTACAGCTGACTATGAAATGTGTATGGCACTGGGAAAGACATCACATTGCCTGTTAACCAATGTGCTAGATGAGTACAGAGCGAGCAGAAAGTCATTTTGGAAGAGAAGTCCCACCTCACTTCATCTGCACTGAACTTCACCAACACAATCCAGTGTCAATAGTTTCAGCTGAACACCAAGCTCCTCTGTGCATCTGTAAGATGGGGGCTGCCTGCTAGTTCCACGGCTCACATCATGAATTCTACAGACAAAGCAGTGCTCAGGTAGTCAGGAATGTCTTGGTTACCAACTCGGAGGCCCTTGTGAAAGGTGCTTTTTGGAGTTATATCTACCAATTTGTGCCTTGCATGAAATAGTTCACCATCCCACTTCACATGACAAAAGACATCTATACATAGGTTCTCTTGAGCCTGCCCTCAAAGCAGTGGAATTCTCCTCCTCCCTCCTCATTAAACTCTGAGGGTTATGAAAAAAAATCTCTTTTACCAAACAAATCCTGTTGTTTATCTGATTCTTGTGGCTTCATGATGCCGGCTGGAGTCTGGGGACAGTAATACTACAGGCTCTAAATCAACAAGTTGGCTGGTTTTGAGGCTGTGCTTGCGAGGACACCCAGGAGCCTGTAACCGTGCACCCTGTGCAATGAGAGATGGCTACTGCAAGGCAAGAACTCTCTCACAAAGAAAAAAGAAATAAATTTCCAATATGAAGAATGCTGTTCTTCATGCCTTGTGTGCCAGTTTGAATTCAGGCTCTCTCTAGGATTAAGAATGCTATTGCAGTTGATGTAGAAACCACTCTAGAAGTTACTACACTAACTCTTTAAGTCCAACAAAACTAAACCCAAACTTCTAATTATGCAATAACATAAAATGCAGAAACAATGCATAAAACTTGCTGTTTACGTAGAATATTTTTATGGATTAACAGGGGTTCTTGGGGCAAAACCACACAAGTCCTGAAGCAAGCACATAACGTTTGAGTAACCTTGGGGTTTTTCAAAAATGTACTTGTGCTTCAGACAGTCTATTTACTGGTCCTGCACAGTTTGTAAAGCACAGAAATCCCATTAAGAACCAAATAACTGTGTTGCCCTAGAGCACGTGCAAAGGGAAGTGAGGTTGGTGTACCCTTTGTTCTCACCAGCTGCCCAGGAGCACCCCGAGGAGTCACCTTGCACAAGAATGCAACTTCTAATGGATTGCTGTAAGGCCATCCAAAAACATTTCAAGCCCTTAACCTGCAACAAACAAAAGATGGTGATGGTGTGTGCTTTATGACCAGAGTTGGCGCAACAAATACTAATGAAGTTAATAATGGTCACATTATGTAAGCATTGGACTACAAAAGGAGCTTGACTCTGCTACTTCCTGCACCGCAGTTATTTTTCTACAGAGTTCTTAGCTTTGGAAGCATTTACCATGCCTGTTGTACTTCTCAGAAACAGAACAATGTTTATTCTCTCCTTTATCGGATGAGACATAAAATAACAATCCTAAATAGGGGTGGCCATTAAGAATCATCTGCTATCTTTGGCAAGAGCATGGAGGGTCAGCTTCAGGAACCAAGCCAGGTCTCCAGTGTGGAAAGAGGAATACTCTTATCCACTCCCCAGGTTATTTCAGCTGAGTTTTAGGCTGAGGGTAACTTGCATTGTTCCATTCACAATACAGCCACATCTTTGTAGGTCATCTTTAGTTCCCTCTTACCTTTAGCAGCAGCTTCAACAGCTGGCTGTGCTGAGCAAGGACATGAATTATTTCAGAATGCTACAAAAGGCTCTCCTTTAAATCATCAAGTCCATTTGGACACTTAACACCAGACCTTTTAAATACGGCTCCTGATTTAATCACTTCAGTCTCAGAGACAGAATTCGTGTCAGTCATTAGACTATGGACAGAACAACCTCTGTGTGCATCAGGAGGAGTCTGTGCTTGTCACCTTATATACAGTAACTTAACTTGCGTGGACTATTCTTTTACATGTGTCACTGTGAACACCACTCAGATTTGCTTTGCTTGGTTTCCCCCCTTTAAATCCATTGCTTAATGGATTTAGCTAATCCCAAATCAGTTATTATTACGGTACGGAAGCACAGGTTTTGATAGGGAATATTTTCACAACAAATGGCCTTATTTCTCAAAAACTGTAATACTACCCACCCATTCATTACCCACCTTCAGAAAAGCATCTTCCAGACAGGTGATTACCAAGACATGAAAAATTCACCTCAAACAGATACCAGCTCAAGCCTGACAATAAACAGTATTCAGACTCTGGCCCCTGAAAGCTGTCGTATGGGTAGAATTATAGATGGACAGATACTCAAAGCACGTTTTGAGTGTGCACTTGTATTTCAAGCTGGCAGGGTTTCAGCCAGCTCCAGTTCCAGCCTGGAAATCAGTGGCTTTGCTCGCCCAAGCAAATCTTGATGATAAGGCTAAACCCAGGCAGTTCTGGTGTATAAGTGCACTTGATGACACCTGCATTTCTGAAGCCCAGTCTTCTTCGCTACATCATCCCTCTCCTGTAGGAAGGGCAAATCACTGACTGTGCATTGACATCTGACATTCGCTTGCAATCGCACACAATGGTAGATCTTAACAATGAGATTATTTAATACTACAGAAAATTAGTTATACCAAAAAAGCAAATATGAACAAAATACCTCCCTGAAATCTTCATTTAACTATGAACTTAGGCTAGCTATTGGCCTATAAGACAAAAATTTATAAATTATTTCTATTTGAAACTTAGTCTGGAATAGATACTGATTTTTTTAGTGATAATTTTAAGTCTTGACCTGTATTCTATATCATTTTGAGATAAGTAAATAGTTAAAGTTTGACATCAAGAAGAAATAAAGAGCAGTGTGTATTTACTCATGATCTATTCTCTGCCTTTTCAATACATAGGAAACTGCTGCTCTTAATTTCCCACTTTTATCCCCTCCCATTCTTCCTTTTTTTGGGGGCTTTTTTTAGTCCTTTGGCCACAGAATTTTTTGTACAATGTGTAAGTCTAATCCTCAGGCAGATCCTTTGTCCTGCTGAAAGGAAGTCAAAGAAATATACTGACTAAAAGTCACTTTCCCAAGTTTCTCTTTCCTCATTAGCTGACATAGCTTTTTTCCCAAGGTATTAATCTGGTTTTACAGAGACTTGTGAATTACAGTGCTTCTAAGAGTCCCCTTCACAGTAAAATATCAATGCTTTAAATAATAGGGAAGAAACATTAGCTAGACACAAAGGTAAAACTTTGGCTGTCTGTCAAACCAGGATTGTTTTGCCTCCTCGCAACAAGATTCAGTTGCTGTGTCCTTTCTGGAGAGTGGGAAGGATGAAAATATCTTTTCTGGCTGAGCTAACTGCTTCTGTAGACTACATTTGCTAAGTGCTCTAGCAGAGGTCAGAAAATTGCTTAGAATGGCTTGGAAACTTTGCTCTGAATTAGGAACATTAGGTAAAGAAAGTATTTTCATGATAACCAGAAAAATTAATCAATTCCAGGAAACACTGCAATTTAGAACTGACTTTGATTTACTCACAGGACTGTAAAGATGGCACGTTTGTATTGCATCCTTCACAGCAGGGTACAGCTTACAATGCAATGAATTCATGTATAATCAGTGGCAGAGAGAAATCATTAAAGCAACACTTCAATCACGTTTCTATACTCCCAAAAATGGGAGTGGACTCTGAAACATGTGAAAGCCAAGGTAACAGGAAGGAAGTAAACACCAATGTTATTTTATCCCTGCTTTATTGATATATCTCTGGTAGCATATTATCCTGTTCTCTGTCTTTGTAGTCAGCGTCCAAATGGGATAGAGAGATGACAACAGTCACAAAACTGAAACTAATTCTTCCTTATACTGGCAAATCTTATATTTACATCAGCTGCACTAAATGGGATCTGCTTGCACTAGCTTGTAACCAAAGACAAATCTGCCACCCCATCTCTCCAAAAAGCAGACTCCCCATCTCCTCTAGTAGGCTACCACCTGAACACCACTCTTCCTATACCAAAGCTGAACATAGCAAACACCACACCAGATTCCCCTGGAAGTTCCAGCTGCAGCCAGGCTTACCTGATGCTACACCTGCTGACAGAATGTTATTAATGGTGGTGCTGCTGCTTTCTGTAGTCTATAATATAACCATTGCAATAGCACCGTTCACATTAGCATTTCCATTAAAAGTTCTAGTAGGGTATGTTAAAAAAGAATCAGTTACATTTATACTTCCTTCAGGAAATCCAGAAGACACGTCTAATTAATACTTTTTGTGTCTTCCAAAACGTCAGAATGGCCACTTATACATGACCTATTTGTGTACCGTTAGCTTAAGGTGGATCTTATCTTTCATAAATATTATGCACATCAAAAATTATGGAATATGCTAATATTAATTATGAACTACAGATGAACTACTTAACCAGTAAAGCAACAGATCAGACTGAACTTTGTTTGTTATTGACACAAAATTACAAACAGATCTAAGTCTGCCTAAACGAAACAATTCTGATACTTCAAGTCAGGTACTTACCTTCGTAAGTCACTCACATTAATAACAGCCGTGTTAGTGATACCTGCAGGAAAGTTATGAACATGGATGAAAATGAGGGTACTAAAGTCCTCCTGTTTTCAGGTTTTTCAGTTCAGGACTCAGGCACAGAGAAGCTGGGATTTCAATGGAAATTTTTCTACCTTTGGCAAACCTAACCAGGAGTCCAGTCTCCCATGATGTCCACTCAAGCTAAATGGGATTGCTGGCACCTGAGAACACCTACTGCAGAGACAGAGCTGTCCCTGTGTTGAGTATTAACTTCTATTACATGACCAGCACTCTATTAAATGACCAGGATCTATTGCAGACCATCACAAAATTAAAAAAATAAAAACAAAAAAACCAACTTAATCCAGAAACAAGAAACCTTTATTTAGGGCAATGACTTAGATCTCAATTTGTATTTGCAAACTTTGTCTTACACCATTTGTAACCATTAAGACATCCAAATAAAACCTCTGAAATTTTCAGTGACCAGAGAACATAATACCTCCGTTTTAGGATCATATCATTAATAAGGTTCTGAATAAGTTTTAAGAGTGATTACACTTTGAATAAAGTATATTGAAACTTGCAGCTGGCAAAACTTAAAACTGTTAAAAAGAGCTCAACATACAAAAAAGGTCTCTTAACTGTTTTGCAATGGAAAACAATTGATTTATTTAATAAAACATTGTCTGTAATCAGTAAACTAAGGACTTTTTATTGTTCTAATTCCCAGAGGTTTAGCATTGCTACATCACAGCTTGGTTTTATTCCTACTGTCAGAGAATGAAGGCAAGCATCCCTACTTTGCAAGCTCCCTCTCCTCTATTTGGTTTCCAAAGCTGTGAGTGAACCAGGCTTTTTGTACTAAATGGAATGAACGAAATAAATCCTATGACGGGAATACTCCTGCTGGGAAGACTCATGCCATATAAAATTTAGGACAACACCAGGGTACATCCAGTTTGGGTGATTAACCAGAGGCCTGCACCATTCAACTTGGCAGCAAATATGGGCTACTCAAGTATTATTTTTCCTCAAATTATGTTGTTTGAATACACCAAGGTATTGTCTTGATGGAAGCAGTTAATTATACCCTTAATTATAATATTTTTTTTTAATTAATAAAGAGAACAAACCGAAACCAGATCTCACTGAAAGAAATCTCATCTTTTGAAGTGTTACCAGGTGCATCATTCTCCCCGTGCATTCTGCAGTAGACAGAGCCTTGGATGACGTGGTCTAGTGTGAGGTGTCTCTGCCCATGGCAAGGGGTTAGAACCAGACAACCTTAAGGTCCTTTCCAACCCAAACCATTCTGTGATTCTATGAAATGAAAATGCTCATATATGAAGTACTTCTGATGTGTTGCTCGGGAAACCCTCCTTAACGCTCCCTCGGGCAGGAGTGCCCTCTTCTGGGCATTGGCTCTGCACTTTAAACCCAAGCTCTGTCTCCTGCAGAAACTCCCCAGACTGCTTCAGGACAAAAATCAAAAGGCAAATCCTTTGCAGCTGGCACAGAAAAGTCTATTAAGCAGTAAAAGGCACTTCGGCGAAAACAAGCCTTTCTTCAAGAAGCTACTGAAATGCTCAGAAGCAGCCTTTCCACAGCAAGCCTGTGCAAGCAAGCCCCCCTTTTCCCCTCCATCTTTCTCCTCCTTAAACTTCAGACACAGAGCTGTACAAGCCACTGGAATGAACTGAGAGCAAATCTGTTTCAGGAACTGGTTACAGCCATTAAACCTAATCCAAACCACATAGAAGTCCGGTGAGGGTGAAGGCTGGGCTATGATGTTCTCTCCTCTTTCTGAATTTAAACTGAAAACTTTCCTAGCTGGCATTCAGTTTTCACTTAGAAGGTTTAACAGAAAAAAGCGCAAGACATAAATTTTGCAGAAAAACGCTGCTATTGAGGGTACTTTGTCAAACTCCTTCCAACCTCCTGGACCATATATGACACTCCAAATCCTTCAGGAGTAATTTCATCTCAGTAGTAATCTAAGATGCCAACTAATCACCACCAAAGAAGAACCTGTAAGTACAATGAGAACCTTAGTCCCTCCCTCATCTCAAATCCCATCACTTACCAAAATACTCATCCCAGGTTGGTTTCAACTGATGCTAAGAACCATCTGAAATTTACAGGTCAAACACATAGTCTTATCTAGAAACCTCAGTTTTTGCTTCAGTCTTTAATAGTTACACCAGCCATCCTCAGAGTACTCAGTTCCTTCAGTTGGATGACAGAGATGGGGAGCTGACTGAAAATGCCATAATTCAGGTTATAGAGACCTCCTGCTCCACTTTGACACTGGTCTATGGGTCTGGATGGGTTACACCTAAGAGTACTGAAGGAGCTGGCAGAGGAGCTTGCTAAGCTACCCTCCATCATCCATCAGCAGTCCTGGTCTAGTGGGCAGGTCCCAGGGGATTGGAGGTTGGCCAATGTGATGCCTTTCTACAAAAAGTGCAGTAAGGAAGACCCTGGGTATCACAGGACTGACAGCCTGACCTCAATCATCACGAGTGAGATCATAAAGTACGTGCAGGAAAATGGAGGGATCAGTCCTCGTTAGCATGGGTTCATGAAGGGCAGGTCCTGTTCAATCAATGCGATCTGCTTCTACAATAAGGTGACCTGCCTGGTTGATGAGGGAAAAGCTGTGGACATTGTCTATTTGGATTTAAGTAAAGTGTTTGACCCTGCCTCCCACAGTGTTCTCCTGGAGAAACTGGATGCTCTTGGCCTGGATAGAAGGATTCTTCACTGGGTTGGAAACTGGCTGGATGGCTGAGCACAGAGAGTGTTAGTGAATGGCATCACATCTAGTTAGTGACTGAGTACTAGTGGTGTCCCTCAGGGCTTGGTGTTAGGGCCAGTGTTGTTTAATATCTTCACTGATATCCAGATGGGTGAGGGGATCAAGTGCCCCCTCAGTTTGCAGAGGACACCAAGTTGGCTGGAAGTGTTGATCTGCTGGAGGATAAGGAAGGCTCTGCAGAGGCTGGATCCATGGGCTGTGGCTAATGGTACGAGGCTCAACCAGGCAAAGTGCCAGCTCCTGCACTTGGGTCACCACAACCCCACACAATGCTCCAGGCTTGGGGAAGAGTGGCTGGAAAGCTGCTCATGGGAAAGGGCCTGGGGATGCTCATTGACAGAGCTGAACATGAGCACTGTGCCCAGGCAGCCAAGAAGGCCAGCAGCATCCCGGCCTGCATCAGGAACAGCGCAGCCAGCAGGGCCAGGACAGTGATTGTCCCCCTGTAATGGGCACTGGTGAGGCTGCGCCTCAAATCCTGTGTTCAGTTTTGGGCCCCTCACTACAAGAGAGACGTTGAGGTGCTGGAGCGGGGCCAGAGAAGGACAACGGAGCTGGTGAAGGGTCTGGAGCACAAGCGTGATGGGGAATGGCTGAGGGACCTGGGGGGTTTAGTCTGGAGAAGAGAGGGCTCAGGGGGGACCTTACCACTCTCTACAGCTGCCTGAAAGGGGCTGCAGTGAGGTTTGGTTCAGCCTGTTTTCCCAAGGAACAAGTGATAGGACAGGAGAAAACGGCCTCAAGCTGCGCCAAGGGAGGTTTAGACTGCATATTAAGAACAATTTCTTCACAGAGAGGGTGGTCTGGCATTGGAACAGGCTGTCCAGGGAATGGAGGAGTCAGCGTCCCTGGAAGTGTTCACAAACTGTGTAGACAAGGCCCTCAGTGACACGGTTTAGTGGTGCTCTTGGCAGTGCTGGGGCAATGGTTGGACTCAATGATCTTAAAGGTCTTTTCCAACCTGGTTGATTCTGTGATTGTAGGACCTTTCCAAAGACAGGGGTATGGGCCACACAGTCAGGGCAAGCTTTTCCCCCCTTGCTTCGCAGCTCCAATTACAAGGATCCTCTTCAGTTCCCATCACAACCCCTCTGTCCTCCAGACAGGAGACCAACCACTATGTTTCCGAAGATTGCTGCTGGCCCAGCTGGTCTCCTTCTGCCCAATTGCTGTGTATGGACAGTTCCCTTCCATGACAGGTCACAGACAGGGTTTTACTCTACAGCATGTTACAAGGCAGATTCAAGCCCTGCTACCCACAAGCTCAGCTGAGTATCATTACTGGACAACACAGAACAGAAAAGCAGGGAAAGATGCTTTTGGGAATAAGATGCCCCCTTTAATTTGCTTGATCTCAAGAGTATTTAATACAGGAGAGCGAAAAAGCCAGTTTGTTTCTCCCTAAGGGCCTCTGTCTGACTGAGAGCTTCTGAACTAGCACTCTCAACCTGTGATGTCTCAGGTCCCACCACTATTAGAATCATAGAATGGTTTGTGTTGGAAGGGATCCTAAAGCTCATACAGTTCCAACCCCCTGCCATGGACGGGGCTCTTCCTATCAAAGACCCCGTGGCACACATCAAGAAAGCACAGGTCTCAACACACAGAAGTCAAGCAACACAGGCTGACACAGCTTGTATGGACCACCAGCAAAGACCAGGAATGACCTAAAGATTGTGCTTTCTGAAAAATACAACAAGTGATGGGTTAAGCAGGGTGGCTGAGGTGCTGCAAGAATCATTCCTCTTCACAGGGAGCCACACTTGGGGTGGAGCGAAAACCAGTTATTTTAGGACAGCAAGGTGTCTACATTACCCAATCTAAAACCTCCCTTGGCGCAGCTTGAGGCCGTTTTCTCCTGTCCTATCACTTGTTCCTTGGGAAAAGAGGCCGAACCGAACCTCACTGCAGCCCCTTTCAGGCAGTTGTAGAGAGTGATAAGGTCCCCCCTGAGCCCTCTCTTCTCCAGACTAAACCCCCCAGGTCCCTCAGCCATTCCCCATCACACTTGTGCTCCAGACCCTTCACCAGCTCTGTTGCCCTTCTCTGAACACACTGCAGCACCTCAATGTCTTTCTTGCAG
>JBCJKH010072866.1:0-21443 GCA_039877255.1 Loriculus beryllinus | reverse complement strand
CCCCCCCCCCCCCCCCCCCCCCCCCCCCCCCCCCCCCCCCCCCCCCCCCCCCCCCCCTTCAAGTAATTTCTTTCTTCCATCTGAAATTCAGTGTCATCAATGAGACTCCAACAAAAAAGGGAACAGAGGGACAATGAATCACAACTTATGTTAGAGGCAAAGCCTTGCAAGTTCCTCTAGATTTTTAAGGTGCTTATCCTCAACCCACCTCTCTGAGATGCAGGTATGATTAATAACCTCACTTACAACGTGAAATTAAGACAAAAGGGAAGTAGCATCCACCTCAACATTTGTAAAGGAACACAGGTATTTGTGTATGATCCAGGAAACATGCAGATGTGCTAGCATGCAGTCCTGAATACACCTATTTCTCCTAATCTCCCTGACACCACCAGAGCACCTGCAGTTATTTGTTCTTTCCTTCTTCCCAGAAAAGTAGCTTAAGGTACCTCTATTTTTCTTCCTGCCCATACCCAAATTGCTGCTACTTTATCTCATACATAAGCCTAGTAAGTACACTTAAACTAGATGATCCTCTCCCTGATCTTCCCTGAGAGGCACACTCAAACAAATTAGCACACCTCAACTGTGCTAAGTGCTGCAAAACCACCAGCTATAATCATTATCAATGGGGGAGAAAAGACTCCACAGTAATATCTTCTTTGGAATAGTTGTGGGCCTGCTGGCAATCTCAGTTACCAACAGGCAACACAGTAACTGTAGTATACTACCAGCTACCTAAAGCCAGTCTTTTCTAGGAGGAAAATTTAATCTCTAACAAATTAATAATTCTTTGACATTTTGGAAATACTATTAATAGAAAATCAAATAAAGAAAATGCTCAATGTTACACAGAAAGAACAAGTGGCAGTAAAATAACAAACATTACTGGTTGGAAGTGGCAGGCCTTTTAACATCCTGAGAAGAGAGTGCACACCCATACAGACAGGAACAGCCCCATATGAATGACCAGTGTGCCTGCTGGTCCTACCCGCATCCTGTGAATGGCCAACAGGATCACAATGTCCTCCAGGATGCTGGCCTGCTTTGGGTTCATCCCTTCCATAAAGGACAATGTGAACTTCCACAGAAAGAGAGCCAAACATACCCAGATTATTAACACAATCTGATAGGACTGGGAATTTTTCTCATTTTTAATTGATTGTTTTACATTCTGAGAACCAGTTCTACTAGGTGAAACATTACATTCAACATTCTCCTTGTAGATCTGTAGCTTCTACAGAAACCATACTGGTAAATGTAACAAATCCTTAAGCTTGTTTTGCTAATACTGATCTTCATTAATAGCATGATAAAATTCATTAGACAATAATTTTCACATGCATTTGACACTGAACAGCATTAAAATATAACCATATAACGATTTTTCATAAAAATAAAAGTCACATAAATAGAGGGGATAGTCTATAGCGCAAGAAAAGCCAACTCATTAATACCAACAAAATAGCTTTTAAATAAACTATCATGCAACAAATATTTGAATAATAAAAATGGTTCTAAATGCATTAGTAACAATTGTATTTTAGCAATACAATGGGAAAGAGACTGTAATTTATAAAGAAAACATGTCAGCACTAAAATGCTTACTGCCACATTCTGTGTTGATAAAGTCTCAGGAGCACCACAGGTATTTTGTAAGCCCCATTTACACAGGTCAGGACCCCTTGGCAGAGTAAAACAATTACTGGCATGTGATATCCTACTAGGAACCTTTCCTATAATTTGCAATAGACACACCTGTTCATGTTTCAGGAAGGCTAGCTAGACTGTATTAAAAGAACACTGGAAAAGAGGGTCCATGAGAACATCAATGGTAATGACAGAAGATTGAATGGGTTAAAAGACCCCAACATTCTCATGTGAAAACCAGAGAAAAACAACATTATAGCTGCTTACTTTTTCAAGGAAATAAAAAGGAGAGTCAAAATAATATCAATGGTGTACAGAACTAGAAAGTTCAGTTCTCAGAAAAAAAAAAAAGTAATGAAAATGAACAGAAAAGTAGAAAGACATTAATTCAGCCTGTTAGGATTCTTCTAAGCATACCAAGTATACATAATGGTAAGACTCAGTGTCAGAGTGTGTGTTGCCAAATACTGAAGGAAGTTTAAGAAATGTTCAAAGAGTAACCAAATCTTCATACCCTGTTGTCTAAAACCTGCTGCATTAAGGATCAAAGTCATCCCTTCAACATTAAACATCAAGAAAAACCTTTATGGGGCAATACGGATTTGCTTCTGGAACAGTTCCACACCCCTTCAACCTGAGGTATCTGGTGCTCAGTGCCCTGCTCTGCAAAGCTAGAACAGGTATTAAATAGACACAAGTCTGATCAAGGAACTGTGTTTCCCTCTACCTGGTTCTTCGTCTTAATTTAGAAGGAAAGATTGACGGTCTTGGAAACACGTGTTTACGTTTATATGATTTGACTGCTTTGATAGAATTGCAGGGGTTTAAACTGTTTACTTGTCAGTATTGAAACCGAGCTGGAATTTTCGCATCAGCCACACGATGTCACTGTTGGTAAGCAAAAATTTAAAAACTTGCGTATTTGTCGGAACTCAAATAACAGTTCAGGCATTGTTACTTTCACCTTCCTTGCTCCTTTAAGGCTATCATAGAACAAGTCAATAGCGCTGAAAGATGCCACGATGAATACACTAAAAACTTCTAAGAGTGTCTGAGTAAAAATGAAATTATATGAACATTACCAGTTAATGCTGAATGACAACACTGGCAATGCTGGAATACTTTTGTTGTTAGCTATCTCACCATGATGTCACTAGTATGTTTGTGTACTCCCATCTCTGCACTTCACTGGCTTGGAGTTTTGGAAGGCTGATGAAAATTAATCTACATTATGCTTATAAATCTCATTAAGAAAATACATTAGTAGAACATAGCCTAAACCTCTCATCAGAAAATCATCAGGTCTGCCCCTTTCCCACATGTGTGGAATGCCACTGATTCAAACTGAGTAACTGGCTCACCAAGCTGTTTAAAGAACACAATTTCCCACTTAAATGGAAGAAGGAATTATACCATAACCTGCTCCATAACCCTTCAGCACACATCTTTTTTGGACCTAACATTTTAAAACATAAAATACACTTACTATGAAATTCACAGTGTTGCTAAGGCACCATGTAATTCAAGCCTTTTTCCCAGTCACCCAAAACTGTAGAGAGAATGAAGACCTGAAGATAACAGAACCACTGTAAAACATATCCTTTATACCTTAGAACTACAAATCCAACTGTATAGATTCTTTAGAACTAGATTTTTCTTGTTTGAATAACATTGACAAAAGATTCAAAGTAACTTTTCTTGAACACTTGCTTTCTTTTTGATGTCTCAGAACCATTTTTCCCCCTGTAATCTCTTTGTATCTCTTCCTAGTCCACACTGCACTCCATATTTAGGGTATGACAGGTTAAAAGTCACACTATATCAACTTCTAACTTCAAACACTGTAATGTGATTCATTCTTTTGTGCTGTCACGAATAAAAATCTGTCTCAAATGGGGGATGGGAAGAAGATACTAGTAAATGTCAGCTTCTGTGACTATTTGAGGCTATTTATCTTGCATTAAAAAGTCCAGAAGATGTATAAGACACTACATACGGTATAACATATACACTGATATATTCAGATATAAGCTTAAAACTGTAAGAAAAGAGAGCAGGAACATGAAAAACTACAAAAGGTGGATGTATCTGACTCAGTATTCTTCTTTCCCTCACCATCTGTATTGACAGACTTTTATTTTTTAACACTTCTACACAAAAAGAAATTAGAAAAGAAATCGTAATTGTAAATATTGAAGATGGTTGCCATGTTTTTTCCAATCCCTTGCCCATTTGTTACAAGATACTGCTGCGTATCTTGTGTCTTTCTTGTTAACATTTAATGGAGTACTTCCATAAACATACGTTTGTTCTTGTTCTCAACACTTTCCCGTCACTGTGACAGATGGCTTTACACTGAAGCATATGAAAATATTAAGTTCTTTATAAACCCGTTAAAGTTTGAAATGTCTGCAAGTAATAAGTATCTTGGCAGCTATTTCTTTAATACAGATATGACAGAATGCTATTGTTTCCACATCAGTTCACCATTTGCTACAGTGTATTCTAAAGCTACAGTTTTCTTTGATCTTAATTAATAGTAGCATTGCTTCATTCAAAATGGTGTAATTTCTAAGCTGAATAGTAGGTTTTGTTCATTGTCTGTCCTAAGAAAGGTAAAAGGTGATTAGAAAAATAATGGTTAGACACAACAGAGGCTTGTGCCATACCACAAAGGAGTCCAGAGCACACTGGGACTTTTTCCCTACTGCTCCTTCTCTGTGTTTAAGAAATCTGTGTTTTCCACAGCAATTGTTACAGGACTGTCTTCACAGATGTGATTCCAGTTCCCTCTAACCTATTCTTTTGTCCTATGCCAAACCATTTGTTGGCTTCAGCAGATTAAAATATAAAGTTAAATATTGAGAAAAGCAGTCCAGTAGGCTTATCCTTCTCACAACACTTACACTGAACCAAGAACTTCAATTGCAGTTTGTAAACTAAAATGCCTAAGCCAAGAACCAGTCATGTGCACTGACTGGTTAGGAACATACCCTTTTAATATTGTTTTCTCATTCAAAGCTTTTGTGGACAGAGGCTGTCAGTTCCTATATAGAATGTGGAGAATATTACAGAAAATCATGCAACAGAGCCTCTCTGGCCCCAAGGTGCTCTTAACACAAGCAAACATAAGTCTCAACTGCTCTGTTCTCTCTAATGAGCCATTTATTCATAAACCATAATATTATGTCATTAATAGAAGATAGAAAAGTCTGTGCAGTTGTCACAAAAAAAAAATATTATCTATAAATAAAGCAAAAATATATTGAAAGTAGCTTAGTTTAGATTACCTGTTTGTATTTTCAATTCTAAAGGCGACACAACACTGAAGACATAAGGGAAGCCCTCCTATGTAATATAGACATTGTAAGAATTTATATAGAAGCAATTCTTTAAATGCATCCAATTTTATTATACCTGCCTAGACCTTATTGGAAGGATTATTTAGGGCTTCCATAAATACAGACCAAGAGTTTTTCCCAGAAATAAGTGATGAACTACATACAAGTTTCACCAGCAAACACACTGTTCTTAGATGAAACACTTGAGAGGGCAGCTGAGAGCAGGTATTGAAGAGATGCAAACTTGTTGTGGCACTGAACCAGGAAAAAAAAAAAAAAAAAAAAAAAAAAAAAAAAAAAAAAAAACCCTAAAGAACCTAAAGATGACCAAATTTTATCAAAGTCCATTATTTTCCAAACTCTGTTTCTTGGGAAAACCTTTATAATACTGATTCATTGCCTTTCCTCGCAGATGTGTAAAAATAGCAAGAAATTCTACCAAATTCAGAGGTAGAGACATAAAAGAGATCCGCCTGCTGAACAAGACATAAGTTCAGTTTCTGGGGAAGACTTTCTGTTTTAGTAACAGGAATACACAGAAATGAGAACAAGTTTTGTCTGTTATAAATTCTCTAGTTTGTCTTCACATACAAAGGCATACAACTGCATTTTTCCAACATTTGTTTTTCAAACCTTTCCTAAGAGCTTCCAATGATAGAAATCCCATAATCTTCCTAGCCCATCTAATTAAATATTAAGTATTCTTAATATCAGGAAGCACTTCTAATACCTAACCTAAATCTTCCTTTGTGTTAATTTAAGCCTACAGCTTCACATCCTATTCACTATGGACATGGAGAAGAACACATCAGTGCTGTTATGTCCAAGTGCATGTTAGAATTTGTTCCTTTAAGCAAAAATGCAGAATACTGTCTGCAATGTTGAAAGATCAAATGAAACATTTGTTATTAACTCAAGTTAAACCCAAGTATTTTTGTAGCTCTACATTATGCAGAAAAATAAAATGGAAATTTCTCAGTGGGGCAATAAAGGACGACTCCTTTTAAAATGCCACGCATGTCAAAGCAGTAATGCTTGCCTTCTCCAATGTTTCCAGTTTTCTTTAAATATCAATAACATTTATTATTCCATTAAAGTAACTAAAAAGGATTTTTAGTTACCTAACCCTCCTCCCCACCCCCTGGGAAATAAATGCCAGATCCAGTTAGAATTTCACAATCTTTATGCTTCACAAACATAAAGACTGGGGGGAACAAACATAAACATTCCATGCCGTTTTTTTAATATAATCCTTCTTAAGAATCTCAGCTCTTCATCCATCTTTGTTTCCTGTTATCTTAATATGGGCACAATGTCCTTGGCTCCTCTGTATATTTTAAGAACAATGCAATCCACCTCTCACTTCTGTCAATGCACAAGATAGTCTACCTGAGTCATATATTCATGGTATGTGATCAGCTGAAGTTTGCATCCCCTACTTTTCTTGTTCTACTGCACAGCCAAAGTCAAGCCACATACCAGCCAACGACTCACACACAATTATTCTAAAATAAAGTAATTTTCATTACCTAAACAAGGGTTATTACAAATTCCTGGACTAGATTTCCAGCATTTTCTGTAGGTACACACTATCTCCCAACACTGCAGAAGCATTTTCCACTTTTCCACTGCTGTTCTTTATCCTCAGGTCTGAGTCACTCACATAACCCATTGCTTGCCAAGTCCACCCAACTGATAACATCAGATGATGGAATAATACAGGCTGGAAGAAGGTTATCCAAGAACAGTCCTTCAGATCTTCTTGGATATACCTCCTCTAAATGCAGAGATGCTGACTGGTCGAGTAGAGTATGATGCTAGCACCACCTCACAGCTCTTCTTCCAAAAGATCCTTCTTCCAAACCCTTGTCATGCCTTTCTTCTCTCCCCACACTTGCCTTGTGAGGTATATTGACAGGATAAGTGTACCTAGTAATAAATATTCTGAGAAATGCTGTGAAACCAGAGCAGGCCGAGCTAATCAACTCCTGAATGTATCAGCAAAAGCATTTAATGTTTATGGTTTTATGAGACAGATGCTCATACACACCCATCTACAGACACACACTTCTATAAATTCAGGAGCATAATAGATTCTGAAAAGTGGCTAGTAGACTTCAGCAAAACAACAAACCTCATAACCTCTGTCTCAAAAAAGCCCAACATACACCTTTGTGATCTCAAGTCAGCTGTGAGAACCACAGTCTCAAAGATCTAACAATGTCATACGATAATCAATACATAATATTGATTATATTATAAATCATGGACAATATTTGGTTCCCAATCTTTAAACTATTTGAATTCAACGCTTTTATTTAAATACAAAATGTTCAAAAAGCATATCTTAGATTAAGTAAATATTCCCAAGCCAAATACAACAGGTGGAACCAAAATACGGAAATCAAAACGTGTGTGGGACATAAAATTGAAGTGCAAATTGGAATCTCTGTCACAGAAGACTGACGCAGGCGGAAGGAGAACCTTTTTCTCCTTTGAGTCCACTGAGAAGATGAAACAGGAAGATCACTTGCAGCATGGAAGATTTTCATTTGTCTAGAAAAATACCCAACTTTCTGAGACAGTAAAGATAGTTAAGCGCTGGAACAGCCAGTCTAGAAATTGATAACTTCCCTTATTGACAGCTTTTAAAGATTAGCTGTATGCCTGTCACAAATGACACTTTTAAAGACGATTCTTTCAGGGAGTAAGGCAGGACTCAATGGTATGGAAAAGTGGTCCTCTCAATCACTGCTTTTCTATGATCACTGAATATGTCATGTTAACATCAGGATGGAATTTTGTTCAGTGCTTGCTCAGTTATGTGCAGGTGAAAGCAAACAGAAACAGAATAACCATACTGCCTCCCCTTTTGAGAATGTCTTGCCCCAGGTCTGAATCATAATAATTAATAAGAAGAAATGCTAACATACAAACATGTTGCTTCTTTTAATTAGAAGAAATACTAGCATACAAACAAGCTTGAGCTTTACTCTATTTTTCATTGTTCGGTAGTTAATGGATGCTACACGAATAGCATGTGAGATAACAGCTGTATAACATGGCTGATTTTTATTATTTGCATTTATTCATTTAAGAAGATTGCTTTTTAGTTATGGCATGACTTGATGAACAGATTTTTTCCTCCAATAGGACATGCAAGGATTGTGTAGGAGCTCAGTCTGCTGCAGCTATGGCCTAGCCAAAAGAATACGAGCATCCCTGCATACACTCTGTAGAGTTTCATTTCTTTGACAATTCACAGACTGTAACACATCCCAAGACTGAGCTCTTCTCTGACTCCAGTTTTCCAGCCTTAAAAAACAGCCTCAAGTCACTGTATTAATTAGAGGTGCAATCAGAGAGCCACAGCTTCCACACCAAGTTGGCAAATCACTCTGTTCTCGTAAGTCTAAAATCCAGGCAAACAAAAGTTCTGCTAAGCTACTGTATGACTGTGTTAAATTTGATTTGCCTCTTCTCAAATTTATAGATAACTATTCGAAAAGATGGTGATGTCCTGAAAATACTATTGGAAATAAATACATTAAAATACTCAGTGCCATTCTTAACATCTGTTGGTAAATAATACCTCCTGCTGTGCCTCAAAGAAAGAGCTATCATGAACAAAAACGGCTCATACTTCCAGATAGGAAAGTCAAAATTGATTCCCATGGCTTCTCTCTTGGTAGAAAGTTCAGTCTGCCATGATTGGATTTTTGACCCTGCTGACACTGGGAAAGCCTCTTGACTGGACTGAAATCCTATTTGAAATAAGATCAGTTTCTTTGACAATTTTGCTCCCCTACACAAGCAGCAGTATCCTGATTTACCTGGTAATTACCAAGATTAGTGCAGAATTATAGTCTCATGTGGTGCTGGCTTAACTGGCAAGTTGGAAAAACAGGACATCGTGTCACTGTTCAGCAAACAGACCTGATTAATACATGTTTTAAAAATATCAGAAGTCTTCAAATGAAAACATTAGATGATAATTCATTTTTAATCTAGTCTTGCAAAATATTCTAACAAAAAACAATGGTTTGAGATTCCTCTGTATCAAAACCAAATATCAAACTTTCCCTGCACACACAGCTGGCAGCAGATATATTCTTCTGAAAGATGAATCTCTCCTTTTACACACACCACTTGTTGACATCACACATTAAAAGGCTGGGTCAGGACAAATCAGAAGCCAGAGCTGAACTGCGGTCCCCAGGATTACAACACCACAGGACACATTGTGTCAGAAAGGTAATTTTAAAGAGGTGAACACTTAATGGTAACACAAAACCGTAAGTCATCTAAAACAGTACAAAAGGGGAGAGCCATGATCCTGCATTAGGGCTTGATTTAACTGTCATGTTCTTAGAAGACCTGATCCAGTGTAGCAGCAGTTCTTCAAAGATACTGAGTCTATCTTAAATAATGTTAACCACCAAAACAATGCTATTTTTGTTAGAGCCTCATAATAGTGCAAGTTCTCAGCAGCAGCCTAATAACTGCCCAAATAAGCAGCAGTGATGTGCCACACGTGTCTCTCGCTTCACATTACTGTAACAGGTTTTAAAGCACAGATCAGTTGGATTCAGGTTAATTAGCAGTCACAAACATTCTCATCACTCCTGGATTCCTAATATTCATGTAATCAGAAAATTCAACTTTAGCAAGGAAAACATTAACGTTAAAAACCTGTTAGCATCTGTCCAGAAAGCATCTCAGCACAAGCACACAGAACAACTTCCATCAGTAAAGGCTGGGAAGCTGTTCTTAGCTTTTTACATCGCACTCCAACATACAAACACAGTGAATCAACAATCTTTGCTCAAGCTCTATTCAAGTTCAGGTTGGTCTGTTAGTTTTTAGTACCAAGACTTTTATCTGGTTACTTCACTCCCCTTTCCTACCCGCTTCAATCTGCAGTAAATACTAGATAGGAAACCTGCTTAAAATTACTGAAAATCAAATCCATAAAAACAAAGGCACAAACAAAATGGATCCTCTTGCCTTCCACATGAAAAATTTGGATTTCTAATAATCTTTAGAAAAATCTTATTTCTAATATTAAATATTGATTGAAATTCTTTTATTAATTCCTAAATATTGAACCAGTCTATTTTTAATGATCTCTACCAAACTGCAGGCACATGAAAGTGAGCTGAATGATATATGAACTCCAGGTATACTAAACTGAATAAAGTATTAGCGTTTGCTTCTCCTGAGAATAAACATATTTACATACAAATTGAAGGTGCAAATGCAAAGCAAGAGGATTTTCAAAAGTTCCTGGGTCTGGAGTTGTGCTTTTTTTTTTTTTTTTTTTAACACCTGAGAGAAAAGAACATTATGAAGTTTTTATGCAGAAAAAAAAAAAAAAGAAAAGAAAAGGTGGAAGCATATTAAAGGTAGTAAACCCGGGCTTCTTGTTATGTTTGATTGCTTGAACTCATTAACTAGTTGTTCTGACTCAAGCAGTTTCTCCGGTTTAGTACTTCAAAAAAAGTTTGTGTTGTGCCTCTGTGTTTGTGAAAGGCAACTGCTAAGCCTCTGTGATACTATGGTTTGGTTTTCTTTAATATCCCTGACCATCAGAAAATTCTCACTCTTCAGAAGCGTTGTTGCTGAGCATGAAATCTGTAATTAGCAGCAGAAGAAAAACAGTCTTTGACTACAACCTGGTGGAAGCTGCTATACCGGGCTTTATTGTCAAAGACAAGGGAAATAGCAGTCTATGCAACTGAACATGGTTAAATGAAATCAAATGCAGACTGGCCATGATGAAGAGAAATATAAAGCAGAAATGTTTACTCTCTATTCCAGTCTCCCAAAGCAAACACATTCTCACACTGTACAGACTGAAGATCAAATAAAATAAAAGCAGTGCGGGTACAATGTCACTGAAGACAGCAACTTTACTACATTCTTTACTACATTAACAGCTCCATTTGATGCCTTGAAAATAAAAAATGAAAAAGATCAAAATGAAAATACACACTGTTGCAGTTACAGAACTTCATGACTGACAAGAGATCTCAGGTTATAAACTTAAAACTTTACTGACGAAAAATTTACGAAGAAATGCTAACAGAGGACTCTCTCAAACATCTCTTTCTCTTTGCTAACCTAATTGTTTGGTATCTCACAATCTCAGAGCTCTTGAATTTTAGAGAAAACATATCAATGATGCACCTTCTTAAATGAAAAGCCTGCACTTCCATCTGGTGACTATGTACTTAAAATCTTGTATCCAAAAAGGCATACCTGTGAAGATCAATCATCTATCAGTGTATTCCACTGCATTTGTTATTTCCTAGCAACTCAATTTATGACAACTATTCTTTGTAACATACTCCAAAACAAAATTATAAGCAGGTAACTTTTCCAAATTTATCTTGAGATGGATTGGAAATATTACTATTTATGGAAGAATAAAAATCTTGAAAAGTGAGCCTTATTCTCACAAAAAGTTAATAAGTTTCAAAAGTCATGCTTAGCTCCTAGATGCTGTAAATTCCATTCCAGGCTTACATACTGAAACCCCAAAACACTGAAAAATCATCTGAGGTAATCAAGGCCCTCTGTAGTTTTTGTCCCCTCTTGGAATTGTAGAAATATACTATCTTGTGACATCATCATTCTAAGAAAAACACCAAACTCTGTATCACTGAAGCCAACCAAGCACTTGACTTAAATAGGGTTGAGCTATCTTAAAAATAACTCCTTATCATATTACTTAAATAAAAATAGGAAGTAAAACTTAGACAATATTTTTTGTGGTAAATATTTTTTACACATTTTCCCCCAGTTTACTTCTCATGGTTTTTTACTTGTTCACAATTACTGCCACAATAGCTTCCTGTTTTCCATTCTATTTCTCTTTCTGTTTTCCATTTGACGTTTTACTTGCAATTTCTAACATATTTATCTTAATAAAACTTATTAATATTTAATAGCTATATTTTAATGACCATATAAAAAGTCCAAACTTCCAACATTAGACATAAGTAATTTTTCTAGACCTTTTATAGCATTTAGAATACTACATTGCTATCACTGTATGAATCAATGCATTACTTGTTCCTGGAAAAGTTTTGTGGTTCATGAGCAAAACTGAGACCCTACATGAAAATTTTATCAAAAAAAAACAAACCAAAAACAAACACAAAACAATTCCATGATAAAGATGCTACTGAAGTAACTGGTTTGAAGTTATAATGACTGAATATAACAACTTGCTAGATAATACTAAAAAAGTTGTTTCATCCATCTATTGTTGTCATTCTAATTGCAAATATTCATTCATATAGGAGTAGGTAAAAACCTAAAGCTCAATCTTTCTAACACTGTGTTTGGAAAGGAGTATAACTAATTCTACTTTCACTTGCCAAGGTATATCAATGTACTGGATATTGAGATGGCACTGACTAAATATAACTTCTTGGCCATGTACTAAAGGGAAGGCAATGGGAATGTGAGATACTGTATGTTTACATTAAAAATACCAAGAAATATGGTACTGCTTTAGGAAAGAAAACTCTGAAACAGATAATCAAATCTTATCTAATAGATACATGGGTTTAAAGGAAGTAAGACGGATGACTGACAAACACTACACATGCACTCTGAGAAGCACTTACAGGGAATCAAACCCAGAAGCCCACAGTTTCCATTAAATGAGTCAGATACGAAACCAGTGATACATACACCACTACTGCTCTTGCTGTAGACAAGGGAACGCTCTTCACTTAACAGTTTTGCTCACTTTTCACAAGTCAGCCTCATTCAAAAACAGATCAGCATGAGTACTAAATATATAAGAGCTGTAATTTACGTACAGAATATCAAGACACACAATCTTTATACATGTCTATTGCTTCATTTAAGAATTATGTATGAAACCAATGTAGTGTACATAAACCATTTTTTTGAACATATTTCACAAGCAAATGTAATTGTGAACTTTCTATTTAATACCTGCATAAATCTTAATTACAATTGCATCAAGACCAAATACCTATCATTACAGAACTGACATATAAAAGACTGGTTTGGATCTCACTAAATTCCTGTATATGCAGCTAAATAAAATACATGACACAGAATTTAATGTAGGGTCCTGACAGCAATGTGATTTTATGGTGCCTAAGCTGCTAACCCAGTCCTTACTGTCTGTAGCATGCCACTACTGGATTGTGCCATAGGCTCCAACATGTGACAGCCAGCCTTTTCCAATACACAATACTCCTAAGTGACTAAGAGATTCCCTGTTCAAAAGCCAGCAAAACCCCTTTCCCTGCTCCTCTCAAAATTTTTCCACACTTTGAAATGTGTGGGTTTTTTAAAGAAAAATAACTGCTAAAGTCATTAAAAGCATTTAAATTACTTCATAATAATATCCAGCTGGCAACCAGTATGTACTTTTAAATCTCAGTCTTTCATACTCTATTTCTGTCTTTTTTTTTAAGGTGCATAGATCTAAAAATGGGTTGTTAGCTACATTTATCTGCACGTTTAAATCACATTTATTGAGAAAATATCGCTGTTGGTTTATCCCATGTGCTTTAACAAGTACAGAAATAAAACTTCAAATTCTTCATATAAATTGTGTTTTCCAACATCACGATTCTATGCCGACAGTACACAGGTATCCTAGAGTTAAATACGCAACCGGGTTGGTCAACAAGAACCCTGTAAACCGTCAACTAAGAGGCAATACTTCACTTGACAAAACCATGTCTAATGAGATTCCTGCCACTATTCACATCAATGCTAACATCACAAGGAAGTGAAACAGCGCTTTAAAGATGAAGTTCACATAAACTTCAGCCAGGCACAGGTTATGGACAAATAATACCCGCACCCGCTGTCATCTGCAAGGACACAGGCACTCCGGTGCTCACTCACACGGACAAGCCCACGCCGCGCACACACACAAGCACAACCGAAAACACACGGACGGACGTACCGTGCAGTGGAAGCGCAGCCCGGCAGTCAATCCGAATTCAAAGCGGACACAGCCCGGAGCATCCGGCAGCCCACCGGCGTGCCTCCCAACCTGCTCCCGCCTTCATCCCGCCGCGGCTCGGCCCGAGGCCCCGCGCACACACCAGCCCCGCAGCCTTCGCGTCGGGGCGTCGCTGGCGGCTGCCGAGCCCCTGCAGCAGCCAAACATGCCCCCGGCCCCCGCCCGGGGCCGCTCTCCGCCGCGAGCAAGGGCTGGCTGCCCGCTCGCACTCCGCCGGCCCCGCTCCCGCCTCACCTGACGGGCGCCTCCCCCGCCCACGGCAGCCGCCTCGCTCTCATGGCCGGCTGCCGAGCTGCCCCCCGCTGCCGCGCAGGGAGAAGCCGGGCAGAGCGGCGGCGACCCCAGCCCCGTGACCTCCCTCCGCGGCCGTCCCGGGGCACCAACACCTGCGTGCCCCTCCGGCCTCACGGCCGGCACGTGACGGAGCGGGGACCAGCCCCTCCCGGTGCGGGACAGCGCTCGGGTCCCGCGGCGTTGAGTCTCCGTACCTCCGGCTGCTGCTCCTGCAGCGCTCGCGTTCAGTGCAACCGCCTGGGTTGAGGCGCAGCTCGGCTCAACCCCACAGCCTTGCCGAAAGGGAGGTGGGCAGGGGGAGAACTGATTACAGCCGATAACCCATTTATGGAACGTCTTCATGCATGTATTAAAAATTAGATACTTACTAAAATACTAGACATGGTGCCAAAGTTTGCAAGGCTCCGCTAGTTTTATCAGTCTATGTAAACAAAATGGTTAACATTTTGTTAAACTATTCAACCAAAACAGTTAACATTTTCCTTAAATGTTGATTCATTTCTTGTGAAATGCTGAATTTGTTTAATAATAACAGCATTACAGACCAAGTTATTTTTACGACAAAGACTGGCTGGATCTGAGGCAAAACCTAACCCCCTTCCACAAGAGATGGTAGCAGCTAACCCATTTGTGGAGCAGAGAAAAAAACCACACAACTGTTTCAGACAGACATTAAAACCTGATGTCTTTCACCACACAAAATAGCTGTAAGTTGTTACTTCAAAGTACATCTACTTACCAGCTGCAGTTCCAAACTGCAAACAAAGAACCACTGCTACTTGAGTGAGACATTCTAAGGATACTGCTCAGAGGAATTCTCCAATTCTACACCATGTCATACCACACAGGTACTACTTCTCAAAATAATGAAAAGTTCAGTAAAACATCCTTCCACATGTGTCGTTATTCTGCAGTCAAAAGGGACTCTAATAACTGATCTCTAAGAAAATTATTTCTGTTAATCACTCCCTTATGTAAGTCAAAGAATTTTCACTCACTTTTGGCAGAACAGGAGAGACAGGGTTAAATGTGTTCTATGAAGATTTAAAATCTACAAAATAATGGTAGATTCAGATTCTGATTTGATAAGGTTTTCCTTCTTTTGAAGATTTTGTTGTTGTCATGCTCACATTATTACCTGGAAGGAAAACTATCTGCCTAGACAGACTGTGGGACAATTAAGGCATCACAATAATACTAAGGCATCAGGGTATAATTTAAAAAGCAGAATGTTGCACAGGCTGGCCTGACCACTGGGCTAACAGCCAAAACAAATCTCAGAGCTCACATCGGCTTATTGTGTGGCCTTGACCAAATTATTCATCTCCTCAGTTTTCCCCCTTGTAAAATTAGAATAATAATACTTACACAGTGCCCATCTCCTATCTCTTACTTCTCAGGAGGGCTCTGAGGATGAATGACCCTACATTGCTCTGAAAATGAATAAACACTTAACTGCTAAGCCAGAGTTAATATGTTTCAGAGCATTAAAGCACTGAAATACACGAAATTCCAATTAAACCACCTTGACTATCCAAACATGGATGAACTAAAACACAGGGGTTACTAAAATACCATCTCCCACCATTTACAAACAACAAAATACTATGGTTGGCGTTGAGTTCTGTTATTTAAATTTGATTTTGATCTCTGTCCATTCTTTGTACTAAGCTCAGAATTACATTACAAAGGCACCAGCAGCAATTGCCACTGCTATTGTACACCATGGCAAGTTTGCTTAGAGCTCAAGCAGTCAGGAACACGACCATTGCCTCTGACCTGGTGTGTGCAGCCTTTGGAGCACATATGGCCATTTGGTCAGAGGATCAGCAATTCTGGCAGAGGCTACATGTGGTACTTGGTGCTGTTCTTCAGAGATTGCAGATCTTAATTCAAGTAATGAAAAAGAGCTTAAACTAAATTAATTATCTCATTAGCAAGAAATATGGGGGAGAAGCACTGTCAAAGAACATACTGCTGCAGAACAAGCTGCATCATTCACAAACTTGTGACAATAATCAGGTGATCAATCAACCTAACAGTACAAATTTCTAGATCCAACTTAAAAAAGGAAAGGGAGACAATAGTAAAGTCCCATTTCAACCTATAGAATAAATTAATTTGATAAAAAAAGGACACATTTATACATTCATTTTTCACCGCTCTCTCAAAATGGTGGATAATTTTGGTTTTCTGATTGTTCCTTCCACCTCACATATGAACAAGAGATAAAATTCTTACAATGCTCTAACACTCAAATGATGCCACTGCTTGTTATCACATTACGTCTCCTACTAATTAGAAGTTGTAAATAAATTCAGTTATTATCCAAGCCCTTACATCCATTTCTCCTTACAAAAAAGAAGCATCTTTCTTCTGAATTTTTCACTTTACAATGAAAATTACTTCAACAGAGAAGCAGACTGAAATATGCTTTAGTTGGGATCTTGGTAGTCCTAGGTGATGGTTGGACTTGGTGATCTTAAAGGTCTTTTCCAACCTAGTCGATTCTATGATTCTAGGAAGTAAAGTCAGTGCCTTTTAGTGAATGGTGTGGTTTACTGAGTTTTTTTAGAACTGATCCAAAGGCATCTGTGTGATACAAGAAAGCTTGCAGCTAAAAATCTTTACAATGAATTACTGATTTAGTCTTAGTAACTTGAATTAAGTTTCTGTGCTATAGGAACTATTTAAAAGCAACACAATATTTGAAGGAAAATGAAGATTGGTAAAATCCAAAAATAGCATTTTGAGCAGAAGGTAATTCTGCACTTGTACAGTTTTAAAAATATCTTTTATACAGGACAGAGAAATGTGGTTTAATCTTCAACGCATTTATGTGTCAAACACATGGGGGCTCTCCATACCTGATGGATTACTGCTGAAATGATTTCTTTCTACATGCAATCTAATGATGCAGGAATATTACAGAAGGTAAGCCTAATGAAGCATATTCAGATGGAAAAGTAGCATGCAATTTATGATAAACATGCTGCAGTTTTATTCCAAAATGGTTTATGGTTACTCTGCAGAGTATAAGGGAGATGACTGACATGTTAAGACACACAACATCAATCATATATCACAATCTTTAAAAGGCAATCAAAGCTCAAGGAAACCTAAATCCAAAAATTCATAATGTTACAGTGATGCTAAATATAAGCCTTTGGCGAAAATCTAAATTACAAGGATATTAAAACCTGAACTACCTAAACAGATACAACCAGAAAACACAAGTTTTCCTCCACCAAGCAGGATTTAAAATGTTCTCCAGGAGGTGGATCCTGCAAGCATCAACAATATTCTTACCTCACAATGACACTAACTACAAAAGTACCCAAAAATAAATGGGTTTAGCATTAGACCTGTGTAAGGCATGTTCAAAAGAACCTGAGATATAAAATACTCATACTAATATAAATATCAAGGTGTTTTCACAAATTATTTTTCTACGTAGTAAAAATATCAGTATTTTTTATTTAGCCCCTTGCTCACGAATAGTATCTACAAAGAATTTGTAAATGTGATTGTGTCAATCTGAAATGTTTCATTTTACATATTAGTTGGTGGTGTCTTTTTCAAGAAGGTATACTGAAATTGATGTTGCTAATCTCTCTTGTATGTTCTAGTATGGTTTCAGCTCTACATACAGTTACAGTAGTTCACAAATGAGGTAACTTACATAAGTGTGCAAACCCATGCACTTTCATACTTCTGAGGCAATGCTAAATGCAAATTAAATTCAAGATTTTATTTACTATCTTTATACAACCAATTCAGGCCTAGTTCTGTTTGGAAATAAGTGTAAAAAGTCAAGCACCATAGTAAAACAGTAAGAGGAACATTAGTTCTATGCAGCTTTGATGCAACTAAACTAGTACTGACCTAATAAACATTACTTCAAACCTTGCTGCAAAAAAAATAAAAGTTTCTTGCATAAATACTATGAAAGCTGTCACAAAAATAACAAGTCATCCCTGTATTCAACCCCTAAAAAGAGCCTGAGATGCATATTCCACAGAATAGTGATTTTTTTGCACAGCCACTGCTACTTAGCAGATCATGTTCCCAAAATAATTACTTATCCAAAGACCTAAAATAAAGCAAAGTTTCTAAAGATGCATTAGATCTAGGAAAAAATATGTATCTCATTTTTCTCAAGTACAAGGAAAGCACAAAAACTCCCGGTTATCAGAAGCATTAATTTTAAGGCTATCAACTATTTATTTTTTTCAGATTGTTGCAATGCTTAATATGAAATGTACAATGACACCAACTTTGAGAAGTCTTGAAGAAAAATAATTCCTTATGTGCTTATATGTATTTACAACCCTGATGAAATGCTAAACTATTCACAAAACAATCACATTACTAAGGCAAAAAATATTTCAGCATAAGCAAGGATTACCAGTTAAGGCTGCCACATGGACTTTCAATGCTTCAATATATATTCCCTTCAAAGGTAATTTGGATCTGCTTTTAGATGATACTCACAAATTCCAATTCTGTATTTAGTAACATTTAGAAAACACAATTGTTTTCTGTATTGTGAACTCAAAATGTCTTCCTTTGTTGCAATCTATTTTACTTCACAAAGTATTACTGCAAATCATTTCCTTAGTAAACTGCAAAAGGTTAATTTGTCTAAAGAGCTACAGGAGTGGGAAACACAGCTATGATACTGCTCACCACACCAGTGCAAGAAATGTAAAAATGCAAAGGAAAATACCTAAAAAGCCTGGAAGTGCTATTGCTTGACACTGTAGATCATTTTGTGTAAAATATACCTTCTAAAGAATAAAGCACAGACTACTCCACGAACAGGACCTCTGAGTGCTACTCATAACATTGGATGCTGTCAATAGAAAACATCTTCCAGACCGAAAACTGGAAGTCACAGAGGAGCCACCGAGGCTTCTGCCTGTCATCCTCTGAGGCACATACCCTCAGAGAAGTCTGAATTTGCACCTATCACTCTACCTTTATTTCCTAAGTAAAACATGGTGAGCATGACCCCTCATGAGACAGGAGTGAGTCTGATATGTTGCCCATACAGACATCTGAGGAAATGAAAAAGAACAATGGGCAAGTTACTTAGAGACTTCTATAAAAAAAATTGCCCCAGGAAGTGGGCAAAGAAACACTCCTGCACAAATCTGTGAGGCTTATGGAGGTACAATAGTCTGTGGAGAAATTGGGTAAATACATTGTCTTTTATTCTTACTAATGACAAATCTTTAGTTTGCAGCTGTATTTATTTTTAGTCAACCTATTTACATTTATAGTTGCTCTCCAGATTGCAAAACATCCCAATGAGACTTACCACTAACATTAGATGCAGTGATATATACTTCCTCCTAAAACACACACAAAGATTTAAATATCTTTATAAATATAGGATGCAATGCACTGCAGGGATCATTACTTGACATACTCTAAACATACTTTCATCATTTAATAGAACACAATCACACAAACGTCACAACCTTGTACACTGTCAGGTAGAAGGAAGAGGATGGAACCACCTCCAGCTCAGTCAGCTCAGGCCTTCTCTCCTTTAAAGTCATGTTGGCACAGAGAATGTCACAGCTTGTGGATGCAAGCAACCACTTGCTTCTACTCATCTGTGGCACAACACAGTTGACTAATTAATTTTTTAAAGTATTCAAGATGTGACACTTTATATATGGGATTGAATACAGATTAGCATTACAGTAATCACAAAGCTTTTGTAGCCTCAAATTTGTCTTCTTCCAGCAAAGTTTCCTTTAATGTGCAAATGAACAATGCCACTACATATCTTGAAATAAACAGGCTCATTATGGTCATGGCTTGTCATATATGCAGACATTCAAAATTATATTAACAGCATACAGTAAGCTGGCAGAGAAAGACAGAATAAATAAAAGATACATAACCAACTGCCTGCTGTCATATCCAAATGCCTTTCATATCAGTTTCATCCCAAAGTCGTTGGGTTAAAATCTTCCTTCTCTTGAATGTTTGTACATTGATGTTGTACAAGTTGCAAGGGCTTTCTTGGCCCAGTTCTAAAGACAGAATAGGTTTGCCAGATCAAGTAAAAAGAAAGCAAAGGGAACATAAAATCATCTCAACAATTCAATACCAACAGAAGCTGGGAGGTAGGTTCAGAGGAGAAACTGCCCACACAATGAAAAGCCAAGACAGGCAAGTGAGCTGGCTGGAATCTTCAAAACTCTGAAAAAAACTGCTAAGTAAAGGGAACACACTACTTAATTGCCTTTTTTTTTTTTTTTTTTTTTTTTTTGGGGTTAATTTCTTTTTTTTTTTTCCTCTGTATTCTCCACAGTTTTTGAAATTAACTAAATCTGTATGTCTGGAGTCACTTCACAGGTCACAGGCCACACCTCAAGCAAAGTAAAAAGGACCACCATTTGCTGTGGCAAAGAGCGATGCTCCTGGTAGCCCCTGGAAAACAAGTAGATTCTGAAGAGGAGCCTCGGTGCCAGGGCAGTTATATTACATGGTTTCATCTGTAGTTACATGCAAAAAACCACTCAGAAATAGATGGTCTTTTAGGATTTATGGGGACCAGTGTTAAGTTTGTCATCCATCAGGGAATGTACACAGGATATTTTATATCATCATCTATATATAATGTTTCCAAGAATAATTAGGGCATGATATTTTAAAAACAAACTTCACACATTTTTTCTGACAAACTGTTATGGACTTCTGGTGTTAATTTTAGCAGTTTCAATTGGATTTGGTACGGTTGGAAATGTAAGGGGAAATCTGCAGTTATCAGGATGTGACACTCATCAACACTTTCATAAAATACTGCCTGGATTTGCATAAAGTCTGCAAAGATTCATTGGCAAATCTTTAATATGAGATTTCCCTTGGTTTTACTCCCTATTCAGCCTCATTTGCCCTCCCTCTCTCCTCTGCCACCCCAGTGAGCACTGCTGTAAACAATTCATCACAAAGCATAACTAAATGTACTGAATAAGAAAATATACATATAATTACCCAAAAGCTTATATAACTACATACAATTCTGCAAATTGCTAGTATTTTCCAAGAAATTACCCTGTAAGGGAGATAAATGCGAATTGGATACATTGGCATTCCAAGTCACCTAACAAACC
>JBCJKH010072861.1:0-29380 GCA_039877255.1 Loriculus beryllinus | reverse complement strand
TAATGCCAGAGAAAAGGAAGCAAAGAGGAGGCTGTATGGCCAGTCACAGCCCTGGAGGTCGCTAGGAAACCCTATCCTTGATACAGACTCACACAAGACTTCACTTCAAAAAATCTCTCAGATCAAGAAGCTGGAGCCGAATGTGTATGGGGCTTCTGCTTTTGGTCCCCTTCCCTTATGCTGTAAGTCACCAGAGATCACATTTTCTGCTTCATTCTTTTACTGTTGCGTTGGTTTCAGTGTCAGACAGGCTCCTCAGCAGGTTGTGACCCAATCTGAGCCCAAGACTCCTCCTCCTCTGCTCAGTGGGCGTCTCTGCCACTGCTTTCTGTTGTTACCCATCTGCCCCAGCTCTGTGTTGGGTATGACAATCTTCTTCCAAGCCTTGCCATACATCTGTCTGTAATGACACTTGTATTACTTATTTCTGTGTGCCGAAATTGGCTTTAAATAGAGCTGAACTTTCTGTAAGGTGAAGTAAGCATAGCTTGTTAACTCTGGGCAGTTTGACACAAGAGATGTGAGATTTGTCATGTTGAGCGGTTTAGAGAAATGGCAAACGCATGTGATTTATGAACTGAAAGCCTATCAGCATCATGCAGGCTTGATGATAAGTGTTGCATTAACACTATTTTATGGCATCGAATAAGAGCAAGGACTGTGAAGCTCACAGTTTAGCAGGTTACAAATAATCAAGCAAATGTTATATTCAGACACCAAGATTACCTTGAGGGCGATTATCACTACCAGCTCTGCCTATGACTCAACCCAGTGTCTACACAAAAGAGTCAGGACCAAGAAGTGAGAACAAGGAAAAGTTTTTTTGCAGGAAGGAGAGAAGACGTGGGAGGGCTAGCAAAAGTGCATGCCATCACTCTGGCATTGAGTGATGCTGGGCATTTGCCGAGCTGTTTGATTTTAGCCCGGGCCTGCCTCTTCTGTGGATCTCCCCCACAGTACCTCCTCTCTCGAGGACTTGTGTAGGAGGACCTCAACACCAGAGCCACACACAGGCATCAGTAAGGCTCTCAGGGATGGATCTTGGTACGTGCCTCCTTCAGTCAAAGCCTGTGGACCAAAGTCGGTCATGTTTGCCTTTGCCAGCTGCAGCGGCTGCTCTGATCAGTCCCAGCACCCTTGCAGAAAAGCAATATCCTTTTCAAAACATGGCACAGTTATTGTGGTTGGACTTTGCTTGGAGGCGTACCTCTCACGGCCCATGTTGGGTCCTGTGCTGGATGTGCAGAGGACACAGTGCTGCAGCCTCTTCCACCGCTGCAACCTTCTCCCACTGTACCTGCCTCAAGCATCAGCTCCTGTTCCTCTGCTCCCAAATTATGCTCTGGGTTACTAGAACATTTGTCACTTTGTTTTCAACAGTGAGGTCACTTTATTATGCAGAATGTGTTTTCCAGATGCATTGAGAAATCTTAGTATTGACACATCACATAACAAATTTTGGGTCACTGAGAAGAACAAACTTTATCTTTGACAAAGCACCACTTTGACAAGTGATACTTTGAGATATTTTTTCCTATTCAAGGACAAGTATTTCTTAGCTGAAGTGACTATCTCCATGATTGAGTTTTTCTTACCCAGGAAAAATTGTGATTCAACACAATTGTCTCCGCTAGTGTTAGGCATCACAGTAATGGGCTCATTTCAGAAACTCTGTGGAGTGTTAACACAATTCAGCTAGTCAATATGAGTCAGATACGAGATGTCAGCATACCCAGCATAATGATACATTTATCCTTTTAACTGCTCCTACCACTAAGTCCTTTACATTTCACATGCATGCAATTCCTTACTACTTACCTGTAGTACCATATAGGCTGTGCCATTTTGACCAGTTAGGCTCCAAACACTTATAGGTGAAAATACTGGAATATTTTGTGTATTGAAGTGCATATTTTGTGTATTTTTGTGATTGTGTGCTCATGTGTTTGAATATTGAAGGACTTTGAGATCATTTGGTCAAAATTTTTCAACCTCCTGAAGTTGGCAGCTTCACCTTTGACAGCAATGTCCTAGACAATCTTTATTTTGGGTCTACCAACAGGCTTTTTCCTTCTAAATAGAAACTGTACTTAGGTTTCAAAGGCTGATGATTCTCCTTCATGCAATGTTACTCCTGGGGCACCGAGAATGACAAAAAAAAATCTCCCTCAAGTGAAAATTGCAGAATTCAGTCATTAATGCAAGGGCAAAAAGAGACTCACTTTCACCTAGCCAAGGCATTAATGGTTTAATGGGATGGAGCTCTCCAACCCTGCCATTTCATCCAGCCACTCTTTGCTCAGCCACAGGGACCTATTTGCTGCTGCCACTCAGTGTCCCCAGCCAGAGCTGGAGAGCCTGCATCTTTCTGCAGCATTCTCAACATCTTGTCATATTTTCAGCCCACAAAACACAACCTAAACTAATGGTCCAGGTGGTTCTGTTGCTTTTTTGTTCTTCACGAGAGGGTTCTACCCACAGTTTTTTCCTGTTGTGCGTTTCATGCTATGTTCTGGGTTCATGCTAATGCTGGGAATGTGGAGTCAGAGCAACACATGGAGTTTTGAGACAGACTCCACAGATGGGTATTTGAGAGCTACACCAGGAAAACTTGCTCTGCAACCCTTGAAGTTAACCAGGACCTGGCAGGAGAGCTTAGAATTTAAAGCAGATGTATCACAGGAGCATTTTCCACTGATTTTCTCCCAAATACTTGTGCTCTGAGCAACTGTTCCTCCTGTCTTCCTCTTAGCTGCCTTGTTGAAACATTGGCAGTTTTACAGACAGGTCCTTATTTAGCCAACCAGCTAACAGAAACACAGCTTTCCATTGAAGGCTAATTTAAAATCTCTCAAGCATATGTCCTCAGCTGTTGCAAAATTATGCCACTAAGTGCAATAGGCTCTGTCATTTTACATCAGCTGAGAATCTATCACTTATCTGTATCAGTGTGCGTCCCAAGATAGCTTAACTGATTTGGACTTAATACTTCATTACATGGTTATTTTAAGAACTCTGCAAGGACCCATAAGAGAAATCTTAACTGTCTTCAGTAGTTTTGCCTAATACTTACTGTAGGTCCTACAGCTATTACTGATAGTATGCATTAAGAAACTAAAGAGACTGGTTTTAATACTCTGTGCCACCCTGTTCACACTACTCAGCAGTGACATTTTGATTTGGGGGGAATTAAGACCCTTTCTCTAAAGTAAACAGGCTCAAAGGCTGGTCCACAGGCATAACTGGCAGTGCCAGGAGTCAGAAGGATATTCAAGTCCTTCAAGCTAATCCCGAAACTAAGATTCAGGACAGGCCGCACTGATTTTGGCATTCTGATGCCATGGCTAAACATCAATTGTTATTTCTAAGAATATCATCCTCCCTCAAGTTCATATTTTCACACTAGTTTTGATTTGTTTTACTGCATCTTAATTACAATTCTGTTCTCTTTTCCATGTCTAACTCCTTGCCTATCTCCATGGCATTCGATTAAATGCTAGAGAGGTGCAAGACACTAGAGCAGCATGTGGTGGATGAAACGCAGATGCAGATGCTTCTAGTAAAGGCTTTGCTGTTATGTAGGCTGTAATTTATAGTTTTCATCAAGTGTCACTCAAAGGAAATAGGGTTACCCACGTACACATTTATCTCCGCCTTTCCTCTTGGCCCTCCACATTTCTTTCCTTTTTTTTCTGTCTCGGTGTATCTCTGCTTTCTGTTGTTCTCTATGCTTTACAGGGGTCACCAATTTATATTTTTAGTTGTCTACAGTGAAGAAAGCTAAAGAAAATGGATCGCTGTAAATACTGCTTTTGCAGAGACCTGTAATGGGCAAATGGCCAAGGAAATTCACTCCAAAGCCAGCAAAAAACTCAAAACTTTTAAATTTCACTGCTTCCAGTGCACATCAGCTTAATGTTAATTCCATCAGGAAAAACATGGATAACTTAGAAATCTAATTACATTGACCTTCAGGGGTGATTTTTAGTTGCTGTCACTCCAAAGCCAGAAATACACGCTCTCAGAATACAGTCTTAATGCTCATAGTCCCTTGCTCCCATTTTTAAAAATTAATGACAGTGCATCTGCTCATAATCCAGATCTCAAGATGCCAAAATTTTCTTTTCTTTTTTCTTTTTTGTTCCCACAGGAATGTTGATGGATGCATGGAGGGCTGAAAATTTTGTTCAGATCAGTTTTTTACATAAATACTCTTTCATACTGAAGAAGAAGAATCATATGTATGAAGAATTAATATCTTTATAGGGAAAAACCTGTTTTGTCTGTTCTTCATTTATTACACATTCAGTTTCTTTCTGAATATATCATATGGGCTATTGTACTCCAAATACACTTTGCAGACATCTACCAACACAATAATCAGTTGTGTTTACATTACAATCAGACTTCACTCATGCCTGTAAAGTCACCCCATTTGATATATTTACACACAGACTTTCTTCCTGCTCTTTCTCCCAAAAGACCACATGAAATGCAAGGAATGCCTCATAAATTCTGAAGTAAAATCTGCAAAAGATGCAAAACATCAGGGTAAAGCTGCTGCTTAAGCTGGAAGAATACTGGTAGTTGGGATTAGGAGGTGCTCATCTGTGGTCTGACTCTAGAGGAAAAGCTGGGGTACTCTTTAAGTGCATTTTAGCACTAGAAACAGGAGAGAAAATTGAGCAGTGACTCTCAGGCACCCCATGTCTCCTTAAAGGCTGTGAACCACCCACAGAAAATGGGTTCTTAAGAAATTACAGAAGAGAGCAAGCTCCCACTGCTTTTATGTTTTTCATAGTGGCTGAAAATCACTGCAGACAAATATAATGCTGGAACGTGCAGGAGCTGAAGCTACCTGTATTCCAAATGTCAGTCAGCTGGATTTCAACACGTGGAAATTATGACTGCAACTGCTGATCTGTGTGAACAGGTTTGCTCTTGTATGTCTTTCAAAGACAGGAATTTTTGAACAGGAATTTTTTGTAAATTCAGATGAAATACCATTTGGATGAAAAAAGGAATAAAGAGGCAAACAATGAAAACAAAATTACTTCAGGTACAGACAGCATCCAAGGCACTTAAATTGCTTAGTCCTGACACGGTACTTGTGTGGCTGATGTGGAGAAATTGTCATTTTTATTAGACAGCTCTACAGCAGCCCTATTCAATGACTTGAAAGCTGTGGAACACGTTACCCCCTCAAACACTTCCCGGTCTATCTGGAAGGCCAAGTGACTTGACACACAGTCCAGCAGTGTACTAAAGAGCCTGTGCCATTTGAAGCACAAATAGTCCCCCTGATTTGATGTAAAGCACTAGGAAGAAAAATCAAACAGGCAAAGATCACAAGGATTCACACGAGTGTGAATTCAGTGAAAATTACTCAGAGGCTGGGTTTAACTGGCAATCACAATGCTGTTTTGTCAAGTCTAATAGAGAATCACCATGCTAAAAATCTAAATGTAACAGTACAGCAAAAAAAAAGGTGCGGTCAGGAAAAGCATCACCAAAACCTCACAAGGAGATATCTGCCATGGAAGCGCTAAAATAAGCACTTTGCCAAATACTTGCTGGCAAAGACAACAAGTTTTCTTTCAAGTTTATAAAATGAAAAAAATCACTCTAGGACCTATTATTTGTAGCTCTTTCCTCCGTAAATTCTGCCTGCATGAACAGTACCACGCACATTGTTTATTATCATTTTCAATTTGTGAAGTTTAGATTTTCTTCTACTCTGATTCTGGAGCGTATTCTGCATCAGAAAGACTTTAGATGAAAAGTAAGCATACCGAGTTCAATAACACAAGCATCACAACATTACAATTAATTTATGCAAAAAGCCAAAATAAATGCACATCACAAGATTGTAGTGTTGGGAAAAGCTTAAAAAGAAACATAAAAAAATTAACACTCTTGCAGCAGATTGCCTTTTTTCTATATTCTTTAAATGTTCCGATTTCAAATTTCAAAACGCTTTCCTATGTCAATGACAATCTTAATAAAGTCCAATTAGTTCCACAAGGCACTTTCTGATGCACAAGCCCCTGGCTTGATTGCGGTGAATGGTGGGTATTTCCTGTGTTTAAGTCCACATATGGATTGAGTAAGGCAGTGGCAGAGAGACTACTGTTTTCCTTCACTACATCTTCATTTCTTTTTCACAGGCTAAGCCTTTTTTGTTTTTCCTGGCTCTGTTGTCAAAACATTGACCAGAGTTTTGGCTCACGGTATTGGAATACAAGGCCAAAACAATCCTCTGGAAACCAGTGTGGCAAAATGTATTTTAAATCTATACATTCACCATTCAACCATGGCAGGAACCACGTCCACTGCCCCACTCTGTGGTTTAAAAACAACATGGGTTTGCCCCCAGAATGGTTTGATTTATTTGACAAGCTTTTTCAAGCTGGGTATATCAACATTTAAACTGTTGAGGCTTGGCTTCCTACGTCACATGTACAGCAAGTATTAAAACACACTCTAATCATTTTCTGCCTCTATTAAACTAGACAAGGTGAATGCTTTGTGCATTCTGTAGGATTTCTTTGAAAACCTGTCAGTCTCTCCAGACAAGCTACAGTGATTCTGTATTTTTTTCCCTTCAGAAACGTACCTCTGGGATGTTTTAAATATTATCCTTGTTACATCCTTTTTGGAAAATACGTAATTATAATAAATCATAGAATTACAGAATGGTTTGGGTTGGAAGGGACCATAAAGATCACCTAGTTCCAGACCCCCTGCCCTGGGCAGGGACACCTTCCACTAGACCAGGCTGCTCAAAGCTCCATCCAACCCTGGCCTTGAACATTCAAGGGATAGGACAGCCACAACTTCTCTGGGCAACCTGTGCCAGTTCTTCACCACCCACACGGTGAAGGAACTGTGTAGAGCTAATTTCCATTCTTCACATACAAAAGTCCAATACAAAACAGTAAGACATGATGCATTTTAAGGATTTCTTCCTAAACCATAGCATAATGCACAAGTACACTGTGATGCTGCAAATTATTTTGCTACATTGTCAGGTCCCTGAAGGGATTCTCTTTCCTCAGGAGGAAGTAGGAATACAAACAGCTCAGATGTAAAACTGAGATCAGGACAACACCAATTTTGCACACATGGTTGGGAAAAATAAAGTATAGAGATGGTGCATGGTATTTTAAATGATCTATCAAAACAGAGTTTAATAGTTTAAGTACCAGGATGTAACTCCCCTGAACCAGAATTCCTGTATGATTTACTTCCAGCTATTTTCCATTCCATTTTTTGCATTGAGCCAGGCCTCTGCTGGTGTATGTTGCATGGACATGATCTATATAGCAGCCACCTACAGAAATATATGCACAGGCACACAACAATTCGGGGTAAGTGGCTCAAGTGGCTCAAGGTAGAACCACCTATAAATGATCTGTGTGACATTTGAACCAAATTTAAATATCCCACCTGGATTTACTCCCAAACTGCACAGCAGGAACCAAAGAGCAGGCCAGAAAATGCGTTTCCTCATTAAATAAAACATAAACTTCTCAGCCAAACCTGTTTCACTGTGCGTGCTGCAGAAAGCTTTACAAGGGGGAAGGGGGAACATATATGTTTGTGGATGTAGCAACACATTTTACGGTTTCTCCTTTATCTCCCCCAGCCCAGGGCTCTCCTGCGCCTTTTTCCACCTGGGGTGACAGGGAAGCACGCCGGCCCTAATTGAAAGAAAAGCAAAAGCAATTAACGGGGGGGGAGGGGGAGGGGCACTTCTCTGTTGATGGGCCGCTGCTGATGGATGTCCCACCGGCCCCGGAGGCCTCCACCGCCCCGGCCCTGGCACACCTCGGCGCCCGGAGCAGCGGCTCGGAGGGAGCGGGAGGTCCCCTCCGGGGATGCTCACCTCGGCACGAAGCCTTCCTGCCTCCTCGGTTTTTCTCCTCCTTCAACGTATTCCCGTCGGCCTTAGCCACGGAAACTGTAAAACCCCGCTGGTGGCTTTCTAGTGGCTAAAATAAAATTGGGGAGGGAAAGGGGAATTATATAATATTATGTAATATATATCATTTCCCCCCATATATATATATATATATATATACACACACATATGTAGGGGCGAGGAGGGATGATAGGAGTACCGTGCAGCAGCGTTTCGACAAACCCCTTAAAGCCGAGAAGCAAGTACTAGGGAGATGAGAGAGAGTGAAGGGCGGATGAGAAGTGTCAGCGGGAATAGCAAATAGCTTCATTTTCACTCCCAGACACCATAACTTGTTTTACGATTAGTGATCTGTTTAAAGATTTGTCCTGGAAGTACTTGATATTGGGTTACAAAAGGTTACGTTAATTTCATTAAACCATAATGACCCATGAAGGACTGAAAGGACTTAAGAGGAAAACACGCTTCTTCCTCAAAGAAAATAAAAAATAAACCAATAAACAATAAAATAATAAAAATTGAAACATAATAAAAATTGAAACATAATAAAAATAGAAATCAAGATAAAATAATAAAAATAAAGGATAGAGTAATTAAAAAAATAAAATACAAGTTTAAAAATACATCATAACAATGAAAACAAACCAAGCTAATAAATAATAAATTTAAGTAAAATAATATGAAATATTTCAATTAAAAATAAAAATAAAAATTAGAATAGAATAGAATAGAATAGAATAGAATAGAATAGAATAGAATAGAATATATTAAAAAGTAAAATAGTACAAGGGAAGCAAAAGGCGGAGCGCAGCCGGGCAGGCAGCGCGGCCGGGACTCCCAGAGGAGGCAGGGAGAGAGAAAGAAGGAGAGAGAGAAAGAAGGAAGGAGTCAGCACCCCGATCCCGGTGCCCTCCCGGATGCTCCTGGCCCCTGCCTGGCAAGGCCACGCGGTGTGCCGGTCCCGGGAGCAGCTGCCCTCGTTATACATCGGGAGTTAAATGTGTCTACTAACAATCTATAGTCTCGTTCGCCGGGGCAGAGCAGACAAACAAAATTGTCATTCCGAATGAAAAGAAAACAGGATTTCTTAGCAGTGTTTCGGAGGGTGCACAGCGGGGCATATTTTCTTTCTTACTGGCAAGAGTTTGTAACTGGATCCTTTAACATTACTGAGAACTTGAAAACACGAAACAAAAGTATTGATCCAAGAATTCACCGAAGAAAAGTATCCAAATACGCACTGGTTTGTTTGAATTTAGGGTTTTTTTCTAGGTTATATCACACGTTTACGGGGGAAGGTGGAAGCTTATGACACAGCCCTGGCATGCCCCATTCACACATACGTGGAGTAAAGTGTTATTTCTGTTGTTAAATTTACATTATGGTCCCTTTAATTGTATCAGCTGCTAGATAGAGCCAGGAATAATGGCATTTAAGAGGGAAATAGAAATCATCTTCAGAAGACTGCAACATAATGGAGGAACCTAATTAATTTAACCTTGCAGTCTTCCATAATGGCTGCACTTTATCATTTCCACAGATGGAGCTTGAAGGAATTACCGCCGCTGTTTATCCCAGCAGACATCTCTGCTTGCGGTTAGCCGAGGGCAGATTTCCCACTGAAGAGGCATTTCTCCACTTGAGGGAAACCAACTCGAGCCCTGGCAATAGTGGTGAAACTTCCTGGTGTTATATGTGGGGGAGACATTGAAAAACCCAGAAAATGCACAATATGTGTCTCTTTCTGGTTTTATCAAGTGATACTGGAAGAAGACAGTGTTTCCTTGCTTACCAGAGCCAAAACTTTTCCAACACCATTTCATTTTCTCTTCTTTAATTCCCTCCTCACTATATTTTTTCTTCAACAGCGTATTTTGCTAACCTTTCCTTTCCTTTTCCCTTTCATTTTCTTTCCATTTCCTTTTCCTTCAATTTTCCTTCTCTTCTCTTTTCTTTTTCCTTTCCTTTTCTTTCCCTTTTCCTTCTCCTTTTCTTTTTCTTTTTTTAAAAACGCAATAGATGCCTGTTTCTAGATCCACAGAAATAAAACAAACACTTCTAGATGATTTGCAGTGTTTACAGACTTTTTATGCTGGGGAAACCTGAGCAGACAGGAGGTGAGCACGCCTCCACACACAAAACACAGCAAAAGCCGGATTATTTGGACAAGCTGATTGTTTATTATTTCAGGAAATAATGCATTTTCCACGCTGTGGGATGCTGGGGTGCACACATTCAAGTCACTCGTGGATGTCGGACCGGAGTCGGGACGGGAGAAATCTGCTGTTTTGCGGCTCCAGGCTGTGAGGGAATCCCTTTATCCCCTTCAGCGATACTAACCTAAGAATAAACTACGGCGATTAAATGCTCTGCACTTTTACCTGCATAGCTGAGATCTTTAAGAGTGCTGTTTGCACCGTTTGAGGAGCATATTTCTCACTCCAAGCAGCCCGAACCCGAGGCGTTATCACACGAGTACATTTTCGGCACGCTTCTCTCTCCCGCTCTTATCCAAAGACTTTGTCGGTGGCGTGTGAACAAGGATAGTTCTACTTTCGGTGTGCAGTAGCTGTGTGAGATGGACCCTAAATAGTATTGCCTTTTTTGCCTATTTTTAGGTTTATTGGCACCTGGGCTTTACTGTTTGGGTTTGGGGATTTTTGCACACTTCAGAGTGCTTGGCAAACAAAACTCCCATCCTTGCACCCAGACTTTGTCTCTGACCCAAATGATAACTTGACACCGTCCTTATACCCTGCTACAGAAAGCATCTCTTCTGTTCCTCCCCTGCACGGGGCAGAGTGCAAGAGAAGCCTAAGTAAGCCTGGAGGAATGAGGGCTGCTCTTAGAACCCATACCACTGTTAGTTGCTACAAAGCGGTGAAGGCGAACGGCAGCCCAGGGTTTGTGCCGTGTCGGTTTAGGAGGGTGGGTTTGGATCCAAACTTCCATTTATTAATCTGGCAAGTATGCACAGCACCAGCCAGCGGTGTGATACCGAATACCTGTGCTGTACGGAGCCCTTGGGTATGCTGTTGCCTCCCCTCCTGGCCCATGGAGCCCGCCCGGAGCTGCACGGCGTCACTGAGAGTGCTGTGATTTGGGTTGATGACGTGCGCCGTGACGCTAACCCAGTAAATAGGGAGCTGGTGATGCCGTTGCGCTAAACAAAGGAGGTTAACCCTCTTGAAGTCCTAGTCATTGACCACCCGGAAATAACCCTGTACATCTATGTGTGTACAGTCCCGTGGGACAAAAATATGGAACATGAGGAATAATCGGCACAGAAATTAGCTCAGAGGAGTTCAGGCTGTGATGGGCAACAGCTGAAGTCTGGGATTCGGACAAAAGAGTGAGGCGCAGCATCGCTATCTGTGCGGCATGTTAATCTGTCAAAGCAGCTGAAATGGGAGGGAGGGGAAGAAATAAAAGACAAAAATCAAAACCATAAACAAAATTAATAATAAAGACCAGAACAATCACAGTCGGCGAAACCCACAGAGTCACGGCAGCAGCCCCACTCCCCTACCCCGCGGGGCTCCACGTAGCCTCTCTCGCTGTGGAGCCCATGGGTGCACACAGGCTGCCTGTGCCTCTGCGGCACTGGTGAGCCGAGAGAGATCCCTGCCGTGGGAGGGGACGGGGATGCCGACATCTTTTGATGTTAGTGATGCTGTTGCTGAGGAATTTTAAGTTTTGGTTGATGACTCAGGGAAACGTACCTAAGTAAATAAAGTTTTTAAACCAGCAAAATGTCGCTACTAGAAAGATAGAACACAAACCCCAGAGGAAAGCCCGCACGCTGCGGGGTCCCCACTTCCCCTCGGAGATACGGGAGGGCCCCCGCCGCAGGGCGGTGGACAGGAGGAGAGCGGCCACCCCCTCGCTCCGTGTTCTTCTCCCGCCTCGGCCGCTCCTCCTCCTCCCAGGTTTGGAAAATCTGTCTGGGGATCTAACAAGGACTTTCCAGTTTACCCGGCCCCGGTGGCCCTCGCTGGTACTGGCGCCCTTGGTAGGGGAAAGGAGATGGGGGACGGGACAGGGAAAAATGGTGGCGGTGAACCAGGAGATTGGAAAGCTGGAATTGCAGCTGTTGTAGTCAGGAGCCGGGCTGTGCTTGTCCTGCCCAGCCAGGCACCTCGGGATAGCGCTGCTCCGCGGAGGCAGCAGCATCCTCCTTCCGCTTTGCGCCTCTCCAGCCTGAAACCCCCTGAGGCCGAAACCTCCTCGGTTCCCCTGCAGAGGTGACCTGCAGCCAAGGCACGGGCGATGATGCTATCCCCGGACCCCTTTAGCTCCCAAGCCGAGCTCAGGCTCCTCTTGTCTCCGTTCCCATCACAAGCCGCTTTATGCAGAGCGGCGGGGCCAGAGCAGGATTTGTCTGGCCCCAGGTAGGGAGCGGTGCGGTGCGGAGCGGCTGCGGCGGCGGTGAAGCTATGAACGTCTCCTCTGGTACTTCCCAACAGGCCGGGCAGGGCTGCCGCCGGGGATGGGAGCTCCGTCCGAAGGGTGAGCTCCGCTTGTATGGGGGCAGCCTCTAAATCTTCAGATCTCCTGTGAAAATTAATAAAAACGCACGAAATCCTAGACAGTCCATAGCAACTGATTTTTATCTACCGTTTTACGCGCTTCATTATCCACCTAAATATAACAACGCCGTGATTTAATGTAGTTTACGGAGACCACAGGCATTTTTGGCTTCCCTTAGCCTTTTCATTCTGTCTGGCAACGGGCTGACTTCAGACTTCTTTCAACAGTTGAATATATCTGGGGGTTGGGATAAGACCAAGGAGGGAGAAAAAGGGCTGCACTCAATGTAATTGTCTCCTTGCTTCTTCCGACCCACTCGGGGAGCCCCAAGCCCTACAGACCCCGTATTTCTGTGCATGTCCCCGGATCCTAGCTCTCGGCTATCGTTCCGTCCTGACCGACAGCTTCCCTGGAAGCTGGAGACCGCGCCCGAACTCAGTGGAAGGCGGGGATTGGCTTTAATCAGCACTGTCAGAGAACCAGAATCAGGTGTGGATTTGCTTCAGGCCATGTTTACATCAATCAGTATTTTCGTTTCAGTCTTGTCAACAGTTTTAATTCAAAGCGTATGCGAAAGCCGGAGAAACTGAGCGATACAAGGGAGAGCGTTATTTTTAGAAAAATATTATTAAACGTGGCTGAAATATTTTGATTGCACTGGAGGTTAAGTTTTGTTTCTTAGCTTTATCGGCAGCGAGATGGCTCTGTGAGGGGCGTGAGACCGGTTTGTGATTTTAACGAGCTCCGTCCGTGGCCTGCCGATACGGAGGAGCACAGGGTCTCCCTCGGCCATTTCCCTCTAAATTCAAGTTAGGAGCAGATATAACCCCCCGTTTTCCCCAGCACCGGCAGCGTCAACTCTTGCGCGTCTTGGGGCACCCCGCGCAGCGTCCCCGCAATACCCCGCTTGCAACCCCCGGGGGACCCGCGGAACCCTGCGCTCAGGACGTCGCTCCTTGTGAGGACAGTGGGGGTGAGAAACCCGCGGCCAGTGTGCAGGCTTTGCGCGGCGGACAGCGGAGGGCCTACACGCGGGTTCGCAGGGCGCAGCCGATGGCAGGCGCGGAGAGGTGCGTAGAGCAGCGGAGAGTATCTCCGAGAAGCCGGCTCAGCTGCCCTGCTCGGAAGGTTAAATCCGCCGGATTAAAGGCTAACGCGAGAGAGAAACGCTCCTACCTGTGCTGCGCTTTGGGTTTAGCTACTTGCACGGGGCCGGGGCTGTGGGGCGGTGCGCTGCTTGCGTCTTCCTGGCTCTTTTCGCTCCCGCTCTCCGGCATCCCCGGCTCACTTTTCACATCAAATAGGCCATTAACTTTTGATCCTGGCTGTTACATTTCAGGTTTCCCAGTGATGTTTCCTGCACACTGAGCCCCCTCCCCCCGCTTCTGTCCCAGTTCGCGTTTAAACACCACCCGGCAGATCTAAATTTCTGTCGAAAATGTAATTTTGAACATATGCAGTCATTCGTCTCTTCGCGCTTGGCCTCACATCGAAATCCCCCTCGGAGGAAGGACCTAACGTTTTAGATGTCCCAGAAGAGGCTTGAATTTTTGACTTGCTTACATCTTTCAGCAAGCGGGCCAGAATGAGACCTATTAAAATACTGACTAATGCCTGCGAAGACAATTTCCATAACTTCAAAGCCCTTACGCGACTATTGCCAATGACTGCGATAAAGCGCTGGGAACAGCCAAAGAGGATCAGAGAGACGTTAGCTCCTCGTGTTTAGAACGTTATTAAAGCGGGAGCAGTTGCTCCCGCTTTAATGCGATCTTCAGCAGAATAGGTTTGGGGGTCCTCCCGCTTTTGATTTCCCAGTTTCCTCTCTTGGCAGTAGGAAACAGCTGGAGTGACCGAATGTAGTGTCGAAGGAGTGCCCCAAATGTGCTACAAAACGTCCCCTCTGCGAGACCATAGGATCAGCAAAGGTGGGTGGAAGGGGGTGTTTTCACACACGACTGCCCCCCGGTTTCTGCCCACCAGTTGATTCCCCAAACACCCGTTGCGGTAGGTCCCTGCCACGTCCCTCGGAGCATCACTCCGGCACCATGTCCCCGGGGGGAACATCAAGCAGCGGAAGTCCTGTCAAAGCAGCCGGAGAGGGGAGCGTTCTAAACAGAGGCTAGCGGACTGTGCTCAGCACCCGCAGCCCGGCCTGGTTCAGCCCCGGGGCCGCGGAAGCGGCTGCGGGGCTCCTGAGTGGGGAGGGTGGTGGGCACCACTTCTCCCTCCGCCCTGGCTTATCCCCAGCACGTTTGCGCGGTCAGATTTGATCGGGGGATAATATTTACTTAAATTTCGCCGTTTCATTAAGTTTCTCGATAATAAATTTACCTTATGGTATATTTCCAGACGTGTGCTCAGAAGAGGCCTGAAAAAACTCTGCGAAGGTAATCTTAGATTCAAACATTTTCCCCCAGATACACAAGAATTTGGTTTTTCCTACTAACCTGCCAGAAACGTGTTGCAATGCCTTCATATCCTTTTGTTCATTAAAGGAATACTATTGTTTTATTTTCTCATCCTTACAATAAGTGTTTCCCACCACACAAGTTGATTTCATTGAAGGCATTGGAACATCCTGTTACAAACACTATTCCTTCAAATATACCAAGTAATTTTTTCTACTGATCTTCATGAGGATATAGCAATGGCAGATAAGCAAGATTTACATTGTCAACAAAATGATTAAATTAGACGAACCAGCCTCTCGGACTGCTAGGAGTTAAATAGAGCAACGTGTTACAGAGAACGAGGAACACCAAATACATACAAGTTTTCTGAGATCCCCAAATAAGACACCTTTGATTAAACTCTTCTATCTGATAAACTGCAGTTCCAAATTTGCAACAGTTATTCTGCACTTCACTACTTCCACAAGTGACCTAACACAAAACCAATGCACAAATCCGTGTTTGACCTTAAATAAATGGATTGTTTCCCTGAATGGTTGAGCCTCCCACTAATAGCTGCATTATGTATGCTTCTGATTCCAGGCCTTTGCTGTTGAAGCACCTTGTTTACAGTTGTAGAAAGACCAAAGCTAAGGATTATATTCCATTTCACATGGAATTATTCAGTTTGGAGGTCTTAATGAACAAAAGCACAACACAAATTATCAGTGGGTTCAAAATACAAATAGGATTTCATTGATAATTTATTTTATAATCTGGTTTTAGCCAGTTATTTCACAGAGGAAACTTCTGTAAATCTATGTATTCATAGTCATCTCTATGAGTAGTTTTAAAATTACAAACAGGAGTGCTCACATTCCTATTAGATCTTAGAAAGCACTAGAGGTGAATTTCCAGAATCTGAAGAAAAGTACTTAACACTCCTTGGAAGATAGGAGGGACTTTTAGCTGTGACCTGGAGAGCAGGGGGGAAGTTTCTGTCTGCAGCCACACAATTACCAGGTGATGAAGCTGGAAAATGATCTTTCTATCTGCCCCGCACCATGTTAAGTGGCTGCTTTTCCCACATCCCTCCATCTTCATCAGTTTTAGACAACTCCCTACCAAAAAGATATTGACAATCTAATGGAGTACCAGGGAGATACTGATGAGCAGCATAGCAGAGGAAGAAATATTTAAAGTTTTATTTTCTATGTTAGCATATCATGTGCAAGATGACAACAAACACTGGAGGTACTGAAAACATAAGTATTACAGATGAAAACAGTTTATTTTGGGGAGTCAAAGAAAACATAACCAAGAGTTAGAAGATTTAACAGATTCATGTTTGAGCTGACTATTTGTTACTTGTCCTCTCGTGGGATTTTCTAAAGGTGTAAGAGAAGGTCTTTTTTTACAGTGGCTCCCCAACATGTGTTACAGGTGCCAGCTTGTACTGGATCCCAACAGCATCTGTCTCAGAAATGTTCCCATGTTCCATTAGAAACCATTACTGAAAACACTTTTGTTGAATGTGGTATTTTTATCTAGAAATACAAATTTTACTTTTAATGACATCTCAATGTAGCAGAGATGTAGCTCGATGGCAGTCAACTCTGGAACAGCAAAGCTCAGTTTTATTTGTCCTTCTTTGTATGGATAAGTCAGGTTTAGGCTCCTGGCAGTGCTTTTGTTCACAATGCCGTGCCAGAGCAACATCTAGCTTGTCTAGCACAGCTGTGTACATTGTAGAGGGGACTAGGGGCCACAATACTAAAAATGCCCATCTGGCACAGAACGAATCCAAAAAGGCTCCAAAGCAGAATAGAGGACGTTTACTAACGAGGTCCCATTTTATACTCCCTTTCAAGGATGAAACTTCACTTAAGTAGCACAATGAATATTTTAGAGACTGAATGCATGCTTGCATCACTTCTAGCCAGTTAAACCACAGTATAGACTGAGTGCCAGATTGTTTCTCACTCATCAGGACAAAGAAAACAGCACGCTGCAGTAAGACCTGACACAGAAGGAGAAAGCCATGCAGATAGGGCACAACAATGTCTCCTAATGAACTCAAATCCTCGAGTCTGTAAAATCACATTGTATTCTGGAGTGATGAATTTTGTATTTGGACCACTAACTCCTTTGAAAGGAGCATAAAGACAGCTCTCTACTGGCGAAATATCTGAGGAGGTTACAGAATGCTGTTTATTCCAGCTAGCGTCTGGAATAAATTAGGTTCCAGAAATTGGCTCCTGAGACTTCTGTTTCAGATGAGAATTTGTACAGTGTGCTAAGTCCTAACACTTCTGGCTAGACCACAGCCTTCATAAGGATTTGCCATTCATCATACTTGCCAAGGGTTCTCAGATCTGGAAAGGTGCTTGTTTTGAGGAGTGAAAGAATATCAGAAAAGAAACTGCTTACCTTGGAGTTATTGCCAGTTCTCAAAAGCACTGGTATTCCAAATTTCAGGGCTCTGAGCTGTTAGTCCTAGTATGTGTTCTTACTACTCCTACTGAAATTCGTTAGCTATACAAAGAAGGCCCAAATTTGGTTTAGACAACACTATAGGTCATGTAAGCCTCTTAAAATCTGCTGCAGATAAGGAGATAATGGCAGCAGGTGATATTACAGCTCTTGGGGTGGGAAGGAGATTTCACAACTTGCTTTTACTCCACTGGCAACAGCAAATGCTTGACAACTCATGAGCCTGGACTCAAAGAGGTAGGATGGCAATCTGAGCGCTGTTTTAAACATTTTGTCTTATAAGCCATATTTATTAATCACCCCTTTTGATTAATATGGCAATTATGTTAATGTTTTACTCAGTGCCTGAATATTATTTAGGCTTTACTTGATTCTTCTCACATCAACAGCACAAAACCAACACAAACACTGCAAATCTAAGACAACCCAAATTACTCATCACTATGGTTTTCAGAGCTTCCTATAGGTCTGCTCTTTTACTTCCACAACTATGCTCAGGGCTCTCACTAGAGCACAGTCCTCCTCAAGGCTTTGTTGCCGGAATTCTCACATGCCTGTGCAACATTTACTCTCTGGAGCAGAGCTCATAGTTTATTCTGAGGTATTAGCTGCATACACTAGTATGGTTTCTGAATACCACTTGCTCAAAACCAGTAAATACCTAGGAAGTATAAATCCTCAATTTTTACCAGGCAAGATTTCTAGGTGAAAAGGGACAGAATTTGGAGATAGGCTTAGCCCTACACCTCACTTGGCTTTAAAGCAAAGGTTTCATCAGAGTGGACAGTGAGCCACCTGCCCAGTAAAAGATCATGAATTTCTGAAGTAACTGCTGTTGTACAATGTAGAATTTAGGCTGCATATATCTATTACATGAGTCCAAGGGAAAGTATGTTGCAGACCCTGTTTTCCTATTTGTTTCCAAGGATTTTTATGGATTCACATGTGTTCTTCTCCCTTTTATATTGTACTAGAAGGGAGCAAGTGGACCTCTGACTTTACCTCTCTTGTGTATTTCTTATAATCTGTGGACCACAATTTTTATAACCCATGGATCCCATTCTCCCCTCAGATATGTTAGGACAATTTAATATGCTTCCTTGCACTATAAAAGTGTTCAGCTGTGGTAATATAATCTGTTATTTCCCAATGTCACGGGTCAAGGTGAGTCTGGCTACTGAATTTAATGGGAATTAGAGTAAGCTCTGCTCTATCCTAAAACTGTGTTGAACTAGAAATGGTCTAATGACAATGAAATATATATAGACACATATATAAATATTCCATAAATCAAAATACAGCCTAATGAATCAATTTAGCTTTGGATGTGGATGTGGAGTCCATTTCAGTTTGCCAGTGTGTATGTGGCCTTGTGCTTGACAGCTTAATTAACTCTCACCCTCTAATTTACAGGACTGTTACATCAGAGAAGAAACAAGTAGGGGGGGAAAGCCCTTAAAATTGTGAAAAAGCAATGGATTCCAAGTGACTGGGATCCTTCAGGACAACAGCTAGATATTCTAGTGATTCAAGTGGGCTGAAGTACAGGATGCCCGTGGCATCACTGGTCTATCTATGGTTAAGGAAGATCATAAGTGTTTGTGGGAACATAACTGCCATTTCTCTAAAGGCACGTATCTTTTTTACTTTCTGAAACCAGCATACAGGCAGATTGTGAAAAGCTGGAAAGGGAAAATAGCAGAAAAGTACATTCTGGAGACAAGTGTCCGAAATAAATGAAGAGCTTGAGCAATGGCAACTTTCTTATTTTGCCTTCTGGTTTAAGAAAGAAGAAACAGAAGAGGAGGCCTGCACTGCAGTGTTCATCTTTACAATACAGGTAAAAAAAAATCAGTGATTGTGCTGTTTCCATGTTGGAGCAGCTTGACAAATTGAGCAGGGCATTCATTTGGGTTAGACTCAGGTGTCCGTGCTTCACACTTCATGCAGAGTCTAAGTTCAAACCTCCAGGGTGGGCAAGAAAAGAGAATGTTCTATCACTGTTTTGCACTGACTCTGTACCTGAAGTATAACACACATGGAATCATACCCATGCTTTCTCTCTTCATAGGTAATGAAGGGGATGACACGCACACGCTCTGATTTTAGTGATGATCCGAGCCACGTGGGGTCAGGTGCCATTTGCCTAGCACAGCTTTTCCCAGAGCAGCATTCCCATGCTGTCCTTGATGTCTTGACTCATTCTTTGGCCTTTCCATCAAGGGCAGCGCTGGGTGACTCCCCAGCGCGGTGAGCAGCGGTGTCAGATAACGCCCTGCGGCCGGGACTGCTGCAGATACCCCCCCCCCCGCCCTCCCTGCAGCCCCACGCTGCCGAGGCAGCGGCGGCGCTCCAGCTCGGGTCTTTAACCTGCAGACACCTCACGCATCCCCACAGCACTGCGGGAAGCCGGGATTCCTCAGGCGACATCCTGCCCCTCACAGCAACGCTGTCCCTCTTAAAAATAGATAATCTAAGGAAAGGAGGGAGGGAAGCTGGGGGAAGAGGTCCGCTGCGCTCTCAGTGTGTCTCGGCGAGCCGGGCCGCAGGCTGTGCGGCCGGGCAGGCGCGGTGCTACCGCCGGGCGAGGCGGCGGCGGGAGGAGGCGAGGCGGAGCAGGCGGGAGGGCGGGCGAGCGGGCGAGCCGCTCCGGGGAAGTTTCCTCGCCGCCACCTCCCCGAAACCCCTCCCCGCCCAGCGCGGCTCCGCGCTCCTCGCAGTTCACAGCCGGGAGCCGCTCCTGGGGAGCCTCCGGGCCCGCGCCGCCGCGCCGGAGGCCCCTGGAGTAAGTGCGCACAGCGCGGAGCCGGTGCCGGACACGTGGGTGCGGCGGGGACGCGCGGGTCATCCCCGGGCGTTGCGCAGCGGCGCTGGGCTTGCGGTGGAGGGAGGGAGGGAGGGAGGGGCGAGGCTGCGGGAGCTCCGGGGGTGGGGAAGGGAAGGGAAGGGAAGGGGCAGCAGAGCTCGGCTCGCCCGGTGCCGCGGGGCTCCCCTGTGCCGGCCGGGGAACGCCGGGCGCTATGGCGCGTCCGCAGGGGTCTCGGTGCGTCGGGTGTTTTGTGGCAGAGTGTGAAAGTGCGAGCGCTGCGTGCGGCAAGTGTTCAGGAAGGTGTCCAGGGTCCCCGGTGGGGTGCGGGCAGCTCCTCCTCTGACGGAGGAAGGCGGCCGATGCAGGGGCACGGATAGCAGCCATCCCATCCTACTGTCAGCGCTGCACTCCGGTGCCCCGGGCACGACACCCTGGGGCAGCCGCCTCTCAGAAGGGATCCCGCTGGCTGGTGCCTCCAGGGTGTCTAGGATACGCGGGAGGGATGGAGGAATGCGCTCTTCGCAAATTCCAGCGCCTTGCTCGGGACACGGAGGGCTTCGAGCATCGGCGGCAGGGAAGGAAGGGGCACACGCACAGGTGTCCATCTCCTCAGCTCGGATCTGGGGTTTTTACTTTGCTCGATGCCACCTAAGCCCTTCACAAGGATTATTTTTATGGCTAATTATGATTTTTGTTTGTGTAGGTCTTGGAGGCAAAACTTTTCTGCTGGAAATACTCTGTTCTTTTAAACTATAATTAAGTAGTCAGTTTTTCTATCACAAAGTCAAATACCAGAGTTTTGTTCAATTATTAAAAAATATAACGTTAGGCTTCCTTTCTCTTTCTTTCTTCTTTTGGGCTTTTAAGGAACATAGTGTTGCATTTAAATTGCAGAGTTGTTCACACTGAGTCTTAGTAGCGGAGCACTTTCATGGTGACATATGCTTTAGCAAAATGCAGTATGAACAGCAGCACTAGACAGTTGCTACATTTGAAGGCTCACACTTTCCATAGCATTTTAAAATAAAAATACAGTTATTTGAAGATAAATCAGTCATTCAGTGCTGTGAGAAGTTCTTAAAAAAGAGACTGTGGTGTGTGGAAAGTCCCTATGAAACAATTTCCAGATCAGAGCTGTTCATTCTCTGCCAAGAGCTGTGTAAGCATGAACCATAATGAGGGTAGTTGTAGGATCACAGAGTAGTCATGAAGCAGGTAGCCTGGCTGCATCAGAAAATAAAGAGCCAGAAGAGCAATATGTATGGAAATGTCCCTAATTGAGGACTGCTCATGGACATAGCTGGCGTATCTTCTGAAGACTGGTCTGGATATGGTCTCTCCCCAGACCTTTATTCCAGCTTGCAAACATCTTATTCTAGCATAGATTTCAGTGTAGGGTAAAGTGCAAGTATTTGCATCCTTGAACAAACATTTAAAATTTACAGATTAGTCTTTCTGAATGGCTAGGCAATCTTCAGAATGGTAGAATTTGTGATAGCATCAATAGAAATGCTTCCAACCCATCTAAGTAGAAACTAAGTCACTGCTTCCTCACAGCTGCCTTCCAGGCCTGATGTTTCATTCCTAATTTTCTTCTCTATGTGCATCTTCCCATGTAAATTTAATCATTAAAAGGGTAGGAAGAAGAAGGAGGAAGCAAGTTGCTTTTTTCCCTGTTTGTGTGCTGCGTGTGCTGCTTGTGCTGCAAATCCTGTAGCTGTGGGCAAGGTGAGGGATGGACCCTGGCAGGAGAATCTGAAAATCTTCAAAGGTCATTTGAACAATTTCTCCAAGTTAGCTGGAAATTGGGGGCCTTTTACATCCTCTGCTTTTAGAGATTTGAGGCGCTTTGTTTCTTTAATTCAGTTACTTAATTACAGAATCAAAAAAAGCTATTGCTCAAAGTAACCTTTCCTTCTAGATTTAGAGAAAGCAAGGAAGAGAGATACAAAATTAAGAGATTAAATTAAATCAAGAAGCTTGAGGTTTTTTTCCCTTCCTTTAATTTTTACTCCTTTTATCATTTAATACATTGACCATGATAAGATAATGATTTCTGAAATGTCTGGACACTTTTGATGCTTTCACTCTGGTTTTTTAACCTCTCTGTGATACAGCATCTTATCTCACTCTGTCTTGGAGTGCTAATTTATGGCCATAGAAAGTAAAATGGGAATTTACTATTGAGTTCTATGATCCAGGACACACTACGATGAAAAGGCTTTAGTGTTGGGCCAGGGAAGATTTGCCAGGGTTTGGTGGTGTGACAATGCGCTGTGGCTTCCTGGGAAAGGTACCCACAGGAACAATTCTTATGGAAGCCAGGGGTGCAGCTGCTGCCCATACCCAAGGCAGGACCCGGGTGGGTGCACGGGCCATGCAGACAGTACAGCCAGACAATGCCCCGGCCGCAGCCTGCCCAGGGCCACCACTGTGAGGCTGCCCTGGAAAATCAGGAAGGTGAACTCCCACCCCTGTGAGGTGGGTCTGCATTTTTGCACCTCTCCCTATAATGAAATGAGCTAGGAGAAAGCTCTTTTTATTTATAAGAACAGAAATTGTGTGTAAAGTCCTTAAAATCAAGGAGGCCATAGCTGTCTTTCCTGTGCTGTTTCCATAGCGAGTCACACCTACAACTGGCCTAATTCCTCACTTTTCTGAATTTTAATTTCTCAGTTCAATAGCTTGAGGTCTTTGTCATCTGAATGTTGAAGGGGATTGTATAGTTCTGGGTGAATAAAATTTTCTTTTTTGGCTTTTAGGTTATACTGTTCTCAAAGGAAAGTGAAACATTATGTTCAGAATATTAGTGGAGTTTACTCTTTCTCCTTTATTATGAAATATTATTCGTTATAACTTAGTTACAACTTTGACAAATGAAGCAATAATTCATCTTTTGGAAAAAATGAAAAAAAGTAATGATATATGGATACCAACTGTTGTCTGTTAGATTTTTCACACTTAATATCTTACTATAGCCAGTAATATATAACAATAATCATAGAATCATAGAATAGTTAGGGTTGGAAAGGATCTTAAGATCATCTAGTTCCAGGCCTCCCGCCATGGGCAGGGATACCCCACACTAAACCATGTCCCCCAATGCTCTGTCCAACCTGGCCTTGAACACTGCCAGGGATGGAGCATTCACAACCTTCCTGGGCAACCTATTCCAATGCCTCACCATCCTTACAGTAAAGAACTTCCTCCTTATATCCAATGTAAACTTCCCTTGTTTAAGTTTCAACCCATTACCCCTTGTCCTGTCACTCTAGTCCCTACAGTTTCATGTAATTACAGTTTCAGGTTGAGTTGTGATGGTGAAAAAAGATTACAAGAGTATTAGGGTAAGCAAACTCATAAGAAACATGGCTGTTGCCAAAGGACAGGTTTTGCCCTTGTGGGTTTTGGTTTTGTCATAAATGTATATAAAAGTCATTCTCATTGGTGCATATGGTTTGGAGACATGGAGAACTGAAACTAAATAGTGCTGTTTGACTAAACTTGGTGCATTTTTTGCTGACAAAGAACACATAATACATCTTTGTGTAGTTGTGTAAGCAGAACCTATTTATCAAGGTTCCCAGTCCTGAAGTTTTCTGGTTTTAATATGTGAAAAATGTTGAGTTGCTGAATTCATTTTCATGAAAACAGAGTCTGGCAGAAATCAGAGGAAAAGAATGTCATCTGTCAAACAAGAGATCTCACAAACCAGCATTTAAAAATGTTTTTTAGCATTGTTTTCCAAGGAACCAAGAGTCTTACAAATACTCTTACAATCATTTCCCTCTCCTCCCTTATAATATTCACACCAATTGTCCAAATTTGGCAAAGATTTATTGATGGGTTTTAGTTTCATAAGAAGTGACTGCTGGCTAGAGAAAAGAGGTCCTTGCCAGTGTCTCCTCCCTTGACCATCATGGGATATGGACAGTGTCACAGGGAGCCAGGCACCACTGTCCCTGGGATTACACCCTGAGAGGCAAGAGTGTGAGGATGTAGCACAGGAACATGAAGGAAAGCTGGCATCATTGTTAAGTAAATATAGTATCACTCATGGTTTAAAATTAACTTTCAATTAGTGGATTGTTATTTCTGGTCATCATGGGTCAGGTTTCCAAAGGTATTTAGGTGACTAAAGATGCACCTGGGTGCTTGCTGTCATTCATAATGGTACTTGCAGTATAAACAAACAAAAACAAATAAACAAATACGTGTAAATGAGTATAGATGTTTAACCTGATGTGATGCCTTTAAATATCCCATTGGACCTCACATTAATAGCTTTGACAGTTCAGTGATACAGCCTTCTGCTTTTCTCAGGCTTAGGACCATTCATTCTCTTTCATTTGGACTTTAACAGAGTTTGGAAGAGAATTGATTCTCATAGTTGAGTCCAAATGAAGAAAATAGACTACTTGCATCTACTAGTGAAACTCTCACATCTATGCAAGTAGGTACCTTTGCTGTCTGATGAAAAAGAAGTATCTATAGATAGAAAATACGAATTCTGGCATTTGATCTGCTGCAAGGATTGAAAATAAGATGCTCCTTGTACCATGTGAATGTTGTGACTCATAAAAGAAAATTTTGGTTGACCTTGAGAGACAGGGAAGTTTTCATTGTATGGTAGGTAAATAAGCAAGCAACATTCCTAGCCTTGCTGATGAAGAGGTGAGGAAGGTCACTTGTACACATATTCAGCTGGTGGTAGATCCATTGTGAATCCTGGAAGCGCCACTCACGCGGACACGCCAAAGATCTATCTGCGTGCCTCACGAGTGCAGGCACACTGCCACAGCACCAAGACCAGGATGAGCCCAGAGGGAATTTGATGTTTCCCATCAAGCATGGGACCTCAGCTGACCCAAACCCAGTGGTCAGGTTCCCCTGCACTGGGAGATGCTAAGACTTTGGCCTGTGAGTTTCCCAGCTGAGTGTTAGCTTTCAATAGCAAGGATGACTCACTTGGAACTATGCATTCTGTAGCTCATCCTATTTGGGTGTATTTTTTTGCTCTCTGGGATACTGAGGCTTCCACTGCTGAAAATGCTGCTGGTTGTGCTTCTTACTTGAGTGCTTTTACTAGCTTGGGGGAAGCCTAGGCTTTAATGAAGGTTATTATAATTTCAGACTCAAACATATCTATTTTTTAATTAATGAAAGTTACAAAAAAACCCCTGATTGAAACAAAACATAGTTTCACCTAGAGGAAAATTACTTATAATTGCTCTGTGTAAATTTTAAAACCTTTACATGTGACTTGTATTAATTCTACCTAGCAAACTTTGACTTGTTTGCAGTGAATTGTGCAGGAGCAGTTGTTTGTTGTTAGGCCACAAACTTTTATAGACTGCATGTATTTTACAAACTACTTTAAAAGCACATGTAAAATAATAAGTAATACCTGACCTTTAATCTAAATTTATAATAGGTGTAGAAAGGCTTCCTAGAGCACATATATAATTATTACTCATTATAAATGTTGTATGGAATCACAGGGGTTGAAAGTAAGCTCTTTGTAAAGCGTCTTGCACTTCTTTCCTGAGCTAAGTAAGTATTACAGTTGCATGTTATGATTTGTAGCTCAACACGTTTCTTTTACGGGGTTCATATTCTTTATTAAACATGACACTTACTCTAACAGTGTTAATTTGTGGATCCCACATCTTTTGTGGTGTGTCTGATGCATGAAAAGCTAAACAAAAAAAAGAAAAGTGGTTTTTGCAGTCTGGTTTTCTTCTCTTTATTCATGGTACATAAATAACCATTAAAAAACTCATTAAAAAAAAAAAAAAAAGATGCTGGCAAGCAAGTTGCCAGTATAATTTTAATGTTGTTCTACAGTTTGGCTTTCATGTGTATTTAATATTCAATGAAAAATATGATCTTTTGCTATGTTTGGAGAGCTTTGCTTTTAGAATAATGTTATTGCTTTAAAATTATATTTAGAATCATAGAATAGTTAGGGTTGGAAAGGACCTAAAGACCATCTAGTTGTAACCCCCTGCCATGGCCAGGGATACCTCCCACTAGACCATGTAATCCAAGGCTCTGTCCAGCCTGTCCTTGAACATTTCCGGCGATGGAGCATTCACCACATCTTTGTTCTAGCACCCTGGAATAGCACCCTGTTCCAGTGCCTCACTATGTGTGTGTGTCTCCCATTTTGGCCCTTTGTGGAGTTTCCTGACAGAGGCATCCAACTGGGTGCCTTTGCAACGGAGGTGAGCTCAGCAATCTGCCCATTGCTGGCAGCAGATTTCATACGTGATGCACATACTCACCAGGACCTCATTCCTGTCCACATCTTAAACCATTTGTGACCATGGTAGGTGAAGGAAGCAACACAAAGACTTTACCAAGACTGTTTCTGAACCAGTTACATTTCAGTTTTAGAACTTGCAAAAACAGTGATGAATTCTTAGCTTAGTTTTTGCAGTTCTCCATTCTCCAGTATGAGAACTTAGCCCTTCTCAGAAGCTTTGGGAGTTTTGGTCATTATGCTGTCAGGTTTCTTTTTCCACCTAAGGTGAGGTTTCTGTCTTTGCATGTGACCAAGTTCCAAAACAGGGGGAATCAGAGAGTTCTTCTGAGCTTGCTGAAATTATCAGCCTTCAGATCCCCAGTCTGATAAATATAGTAACATCTTTTTGCCTTTGTCTATTTCTTTAGGATGGAATTTTCTGTTATTTTCATTCCACTTTCTTCAGGTAGCTTAGTCTGAATAATTGTGCTTATCAGGCACAAACATTTTTCAAGGTTGCTTCCACTTGAATGGAAGATATTCCAGGTTAGCAATTTAAATTAGCAAATTGTCCATAAACAATTTGGAGAATGAGGTGAATAGTAATGATAGCAGACCATGAAGAACTGCACAAGGACCTTATGAGACAAGTCACTAGACAAGAAAATGACAAATGAATTTCTGCAGAGATAAACTGTTAAACCTTAACCAAATAGTTGTATCTGTACATGGGAAGTGATGGGCACTGAGTTGACACTCACCATTCAGAAATGAGGTCTCAGCATCAAAGAAAATTCCAAGAAAATTTGTTGAGTGGTCAGTAAAGCCCCCCAGTTTGTATGTTTAGAATTGTTAGGAATACCAAAAGTTTGCATGGGTTCATAAGGAGGATTGACAAGTACTTGAGTGAGCTGTACTGAGGGTTGCTAGGCAGAAGGATTCCATAAGTCTGAGGAAATCCTTTGAACTGAAATAGCAGGAAACTGGAAAGATACTGGGGAATATGCTTGCTCTGTTCTTGCTCTTCTGTGTCCAGTCATGGCTGTCATTGAAGGCAACACCAGGAGGCTTGTTGGTCTGAATCAGTATTGTGGTCCTTATGTTCTCAGAACCCCTTTTTTCTTGTTAGATATAATTTTATATGGGAGACGTAACACAAAATCTATTGTCACATGGTTTCTTTAAGACATACTTAGGCTTACAGTGTTGTAGCAATTTTGTAAATATAATCAGGATTCAAAAAGTAGATCAGAGATGTTTCCCAGGCTGTCATCAATATTATTTGCCTGTGTTCTTTGCTTTTAAAGTGCTTACTTCCATTCTTCTTTCTTCTTTCTTGTGCTCTTGAGTCTCCTTTGTTGATCTTATTCAGCACCTAGTAGATCTCTGGGTAAGTATATGGACCTCATGTTTCCTTACCAGAAATACTAGTTTCAAGGGAAATTAAAAACATTAAGGAAACACTTTATTTTTAGGTTTAAATAGACTTTTTTTTTTTTTAATCTTTATTTTAAAGTTAAAAGTGATCACACAGATAACAACAAAATCTAGATATTTAGTTTATATTACTAACTTGAAAATAATGAGATTACTTTGTTCTGACTTTCGTGAGTGTAGGTGCCATGGCTTTTACATATGTCTGTTGAAGACACTGGAGTCCTTGTTCTATATCTATATAAAGAGAAGCTTACCAATAAAGTTTTTCAGCCCTCTCTCCCTCATGCTTACTCCAGCCACCAGTTCTGAGACTCCATACATTTCTGCTCAGTCCTTTTGTAAAAAAAAATGGTTTGTTGAGATGGATATGGATGTTTATGGGGATGCAGAAGTGTTGACCTGTTGTGTAGAGTGCATTACCTGAAGGCTGTGTATGTGCAGCAAGGTCTGGGGCTGGCACAGAGGCTGTGTTTAGGTCAGTGTCAGCACTGCAGTTGGTGTGGGACATCTTCCAGCAGATGTGCATGTTAGGTCTTGCACATCTGGGCACCTAGCTGTTTTGCTGGAGCTCCTGAGGCTTTCCGGAAGGCAGGATGCTGTACGGCATTTACAGGCATTCCAGGCTGAATCAGAGGTGGTCTTCAGTTGCAGTGCTGGAGTTGATTGCTTATAAAGCTGCTGAAAAGTCCCTTCTAAATATAACTAAAAAACCAAAAAACAAAAATAAAAAAGCCCCACAACCCTCTTCAGGTTTATTTCCTTCCTCTTTTTTTTCTTTTTTTTTTTTCCTTACTTTCCCTGTTTTGGTTTTTAGCTGTTACACTTGGCAGCTTTCTTTCCTAGCATTTGGAAATAATTGTTTTCTAAATGCTACCCAAGTTATCTGCCAAATTTAACACCTTAAAAAGGAGCGGAGGTGGGGAAACAAGAGACCTACCTGGGAATGGAGCAAATGTAGGGAGCTTTTAGCAAGTGCTAAAGAGGAAACTTCCCAAATATAGCACCTAAAACCAAAATCATTGAGTTCCCTAATTTTAACTGTAAAATACCACATGCTATCATCTACATGGTAAAAAGAGACTCTTTCACAAAGGGTCTCTTGCTTTCTTTCTTTAGCAAATGATAAAGCATGTGTGGATTTTATATTATTTTTTTTCTCCTAATGAATATGCATGGTTTTGAGAGATACAGTTTTGTCCAGGTGTTATTAGAAAATCCTGCCAGTTCCTGAGAAAGTGTGATCAGTCTGACAAACCTTTTTTTTCCTTTTTTAAAAAAAAAAAAAATAAAAAGAAAGAAAAAGAAAATAAGAGCAAAGCAGTATCCCTTATCTTGGAGACTTTGCAATGGCATCATCTGCCATGAGGTTCTAAGACAGAAACAGTTTTGCTGGTGGCACAGGACCAGGAAAAAAGTTTAATCCTTTCTTCTTGGTGATGGAAAACATAAAGTAGTGGAAGGTATTGTTGCGTTCCTGCTGTTTCTGATCACAGCAAGCTTCAGCAGGGGCTCACTGCAACTGAATGTGCAATGCAGCAGCCCTGGGT
>JBCJKH010072859.1:11832-33738 GCA_039877255.1 Loriculus beryllinus | reverse complement strand
ATATGGCGTGGGAGCAGCGTATGCGCGAGTGGTTCTACAGGTTTGATTTAAGTATGTATAATAATACATATAAATATATGAGATAAATATCTATTCATATCTCATTCAACTAATTAAGAATATTACTTCTCTTACAGATAATAACGGTGTACTTGAAGCAAGTGATTTTGTGGCTGCAGCTAAGGTATATAAATAATATACTATCTATTTATCACACGCGCATATACATGTATCATATTACATCCTCAAAATATACTTTTTGTTTCATATATAAATATACATACTTCTTGCTAAGTAACAGCACAGGGGCATTTACGGGGATGCCCTGTGACTTCATCTATCCCCCATCAAAGAAAAGCCCGCACCTAAAAGGAGAGGTGTTGGAGGGGACCCTCGGAGCAAATCGGGCACAAGGGGCAGTGAAGGGCGAAGGGGGCAGGATTTGCCCCTCAGGACGCATCCCTGTAATCCCCTGTACCCAGCATTTTGGGAGCGCGGGTCTCACCTTGGGGTTGGTGCGGAGCTGCCGCTCGTCCTCATGGAGCAGGGCGGGCGCTGGGGAGCGGGAGGTGCGGACCAGGACCTGCAGGCAGGGGTACCGAGCCGTGCCGCGGCAGGCGGCCCCGCAGGAGAAGGTGCAGGCGAAGCGCTCTCCGAGCTGCCGCACCGCCAGCACCGTGCAGTTGGCGGAGCCGCCGCCGCCCCGCTCCTGCAGCGCCGGGCGCAGCCAGCAGCACCCCAAGCCCAGCAGGGACAGCAAGCCGGCTGCGATGAGGAGGAAACCCAGCCGCATGCTCTTGTCCTCCGCCTCCGTGTACTTGTAAACCACCCGGCTCCTCGCCATCGTCCCGTTGCCGCTGGCATCCGCCGCCGGGCAGCCGCTGCCATCGGCTAAAGCTCCCGCCGCTCTCCGCCTCCATCCCCGCCTCCTGCAAGGACGAGGAACCCACGGGGGGTGGCTGTGCGTGCAATCACCATGCGAAAAACACACCCAAAACTCCCTAGATCCATAAATAAAACTCTAATATTAACCCGCTTGACCTAATTCAAGACCCTTCTGGGGTGGAAGAGACAGATTGCAGCGGGATTAAACTGGCCTGGAAGATTTGCTGTGGTCCGGATTAATACTGGGCACTGTGTAAAGTGCAATACCTAGAGAGGAGTGGGCAATACCTAGAGGGGGGAGGACGGGGCGAAACACACCCTAAGGCGCATTTCGGCTCCCGCCCTCCCCTCCCCAAGCAAACATCCCCACACAAGATGGCTGTAGCATCCCACCAGTTGAGTAAAATCACAGCTTGAAACAGGCCATGAAAATAGTCTGTCATTCCCAGTTCTCGCTGCCGACTTGGTTAAGTCCTAGAGAGCCCATATGAAACCGTACTCAGAATCCCCATATTTCAAAATCTGCAGCAGTCTCTATGCATAAAGAGTCAGACCTGAAATAAAATATTTAGAAGTGAGGAAGCAGCTGCTTTTTTCACCTTATTAACCAGGAAGGGAAATAACAGGAGTTTGCCCAACTTCAAGGATGCAGCACAAGTGCCCTACTCTGTCCAGCCTCAAATCCAGCATCCACATAGCAGGGACAAATCCAGGCTCTTTCATCGCTGTTTGAAGATAAGTGAGCAAGCAAGATGAGAGCTGTCACAGTGTTTTATACAGTAACTGAACTTTCAACAGGAAGGTATCGACCTTTGAAAGATCATCCTAAGAAGTGGCAGGTCCTCATAAGCAGTTGATCTAAGAAAATACACTTCTTTTGCAAACGATTTGGTTATTACTCAGCATTTCCCACTGTGGTGGCAATACAACAGAACAAGCTCTTCGGTGCCAGAGCACCATAAGCAATAGTAATATTTTTATTCTGTAGTCTTTATCATAGGCAATTAAGTAGAATAAAATGTGTCAGTGCTGGAGCCAACAGCTGAACTGGATGATACAGCAAACAAGAAGGTACAGAAAGAACACTAAAATAAGTATGGGAAAGTGCACTTTCCTCTGGCCACCTTTTCCAATCGTTTTCCCACTGCAGAGTGAGACGTCAAACGTTTAAAAATAAAGTTGATCCATAGGTTCTCCAAATGGACTATTGAGCAACGCCTGGCAGGAAGGCTATTAAGAATCCACATTGTGACATGAATATAAATGGATGCAAATACTGTCCTTGGTTGCACCAGTGCGCTACCATGCTGTCCTAAGGCTAGCTGCTCTGTAGCAGCCTTTCCTAACACCAACGGGTTTCAGAAAAGGTATGCCAGCAATAAGTGTTCTTATTTTTACTTAAAGCTGCCGTAGGTTCTTATATTAAAAGCTGAACTCATCTTGGTTAGTCATTGGCTCTGTGCATCCATTCCATCAGTCAGGCTTTGCTGCCAGCACTGTGGCGATGACAGTCTCTGGTGCTGGGGCTCGCTGTGTAGAGATTTCATATTATAAACAATGAATTTTTAATCAGGTAGATTTGTTGCCTGACACCTGAAGGAAAGCTCCAGCCCTGCTTTCCCTGTCTAGAGGGGCTGACTTCTCCTTTATCTTGCCTTCGGAACAGCTGGTGTTCAGTACTTGATTTAATTCCTTGCTGTCCCCTGTACATAAAGTGCTGTCAGCTGAAAATTAACACAACAGCTCACTGGGTGAAACAGTAACCTTAAGAGTTAGTCCTCCTGCATGCGTCCAACCCCCGCATCATCCGTAGTCAGAGGAGATGCTGAGGCTGTATTTTGACTGCGGATGGATTTTAACGTTCACTGAGTAATCTTCATCGGGTTTGAAGTTCTGCACAAATAACTCGGTCATGGCTCAAAGGCTGTTTGAATCAGTTGGAAGAGAAAAATTATCATTGATGCTTGATTTGTCAGAGAGCAAAGCTGGGTACTTAGGGCCTGTCGTGAAGATTTTAGCACTGCTATTACCTGTTGAGGGCAGGAGTCAAGATACAGGCTCCATGACTATGGGCTGCATCAGGAGCATTCAGTGTGATGTTAAATGTCTGGATGAACTTCCCAGCAGCAGGACAACAGGTTGCTACCTGCTTTTACAGGCCCCTTCTTGACCTGTAACAGAGGCTTATGTGTGGCCAATTGCTGATCACCCACCTGAAGTCAGCTTGCACAGCTCATGGCAAGTATGCCTGCACCTCTGTCACGTACCTCGAGGCTGGACAGCCCCTCGGGGGTGTCTGTCACCCCTGACATGAATGGGTTCACACATCCCCATTTCCTCACAGAAATCTAGCAGTGGTCCTCGTGATGTTCATCATGGAGCTGCCTTGCACTGTCTTCCATGAGAGTGCTTTTTCAAATAGCAAATATATATATATATATAAAAAAAATAACAAAATGCCTTTTTAAAACAACACTGTGATGCCTGCCAGAAAGCAGATTGGTCTTCAAAGGGAAATAGAGCTGGCTGGTAGAAACACACCTAGGGCCAGAGGAACAACCAAACCTGCCCTCTGCCCAAAAGAAGAACCGCAGGGAAGCTGAAATGTTTCCATAGAACGACATCCATGCCTACAGCAGGCTGACCGGCTCTGGATGCCTGTCTTCTCTTCCCTGCACTCCTCATCAGGACTGTTTCACAGGTGATGCAGGATGGTGCAGTGGTGAAAATCAGCTACTTTACTGCATTGCTTGTTAAGTCAGAGGGAGCTCAAAGAAGTGGTTTTGCAGAAAAGCATTTTGTCAGTTTCAGCAGGAAAACTCTGATGGATCCCCAGGTCCAGTAGAGGCATGTTAAGACTAAAGGAATACGAAATGCAAACAATAAAGCAAAGTCTAGGAAAATAATACACAATATCAGTTAGTGCTACTAATTCTAGAGTGGGATGAATCAGTAATATTAAAAAATATGTTTGATGTGCTTTAAGATTACATTAAAATAAATAAAGTTCAACTCAACAGTAAAGTAGTTTTAAGAGGTAAACCTACCAAAGTAATTCAAACCACAATTCCAAAACAAGCCTTGCAGCTGCATTTCCTCTGGTCTTTTAAACTTACACAAGAAGCTTTCACATTTGTGGAAATGAGAGCAGCGAGAAATGAAAACAGCTACACCATTTTATTTCTCATACCATAGGAAAATCCCTCTAAGCATTTAGTCTGTCAGCTCAGACTAGCTGCTTAGCCCAATCTGCATACTTTACCAGAATTCAACATCTCCAGCATTATTTTTAAGCAGCGGTGAAGCTTGAAGAACACAATGAGGGAATGGCAATTGAAAACTAAGCACACTGGCTTTAATAGAAGCAGTTGTTATATTTAGGCTTTTAACTCAAAAGAACTGTCTAGCTACCTCACGCTTAGGATGACAACTGTGCATTTAGAAGCTCTTCCTAAGTGTGACAGATAGCAATCAAATTTTCTTTCTGTTTCAAGTCAACATCCAGCCATGGAAGTACTTTCTATCACAAATTACAGGGAATGAATTAAAAAAAACCCAAACCCTAAAATATGTTCCTACCAGGTGACAATTATCTTTGAAACAACGTTATTTAGAAACTGAACACCCTTCTTCAATAGACATGGCCACCTATGAGCCATGCAGGACAGAGCTGACTGCCTCATACTTCTCCCATCTCCCATTTCCAGTGCTGCTAAGGTTGTGCCAAAGGTAGTTTCTGGTCTCTTTAGAGCCAACAACAGAGCTGCTCAGCACTTTGCACACAATTTTGTACATGACTACAATACAGCAGTCCTTATTTTGGGTACATTCTTAGTATTTTTTTCATAGAAACTGTAAAATTGAAACAGAAAAGAACAAAAAATACTATCTTGAGGATAGAAAGGATTTCAGACATGGCCAACAGCAAAGTGATATGATTATACCTCTTTGTGCTGTATAGATGCACATCCGTGAAAGAGTGGTGTGGTCAGTCATGAATCCGGACACATGCAGCCGACACTTGAACAGATAGTCACAGTCATGCGCAGTTTTCATCCATGTGAGTATCTGCAGGCTTCCTTGGATTACTTGGGTCTTCAATTAATCAAGCCCATGAAAGGTTTTCACACATGTATTTGTGGCACCAGGTACTAAGGCAGAGGAGGTTGCCCTGGGTGGTTTTTGTTTGCTCATTTTTAAACACCCATGTTGAGTGCCCTTACTGCCTTCTTCCATGACCCCCTGGACATGATTTTCCCCACAAGCTGGGTGGCTTAAGTAATACTATTACAATAACTGCAAGTGCTTTCTGCAGTACTGAGGGATAATCAAGTGGGTGAAACTCACTGTAACCCTGAAAATTCAGGATAGTGGACTGCCAGGGAAAGTAGAACTAACAACTCAAGACACAAATATACAGTAAGGAGAAATAACGATGAGAGTATGTTAATCAGACCAGAAATACTTCTACTTGTTTCTAAGAACACCGAGGTTACTACTCAGAACTTACCTCGCATGTTGTCGTATAACGCTGCAATTATGGGGAAGGAACCCACCTGAAATAAATGTACTCTTAAAACAGCATTTTGTTCTCTCCCCTTATTAATAGCTTTAGTGCAATGTAAAAACATAACTAAGCTTCAGACCTTAACTGACAGTGTTGAGAATCTACAGGTCAATTCTGTTGCCATATGTTTAAATGTGTGTAAGGCCTGAAGTTATCTTTCTCTCAGAAAATAAAGGCAGTATGTGTTTTCTTTTCTTTTTTTTGTTACTGTGGTATCAGCTAAGAAGTGTTACCCATTTTAAACCTGGTTTTCTGTTTAAACCTCTCTCCTGTGTAACATGAAATTAAGTCACACATTTTAAAGTCTCCATATATGCTTATTTAATCGACAAACAAGAGCCAGAGTGTTCCTCCTCTTAGGAGCAAATCTCCAGCTCCTTGCTCACAGGTGAGAAGTTTGCTAAAATCAACCACCTTGCATTATTTGACGAATCATGTAGCTGAATACAACTGTACCATCAAAATAACCTTTTGGAGAACTTAAATTCCAAATTCCAGCTTTTTAAAGTACCATAGGCATTTAGTAGTGTAAGTTACATGAAAAAAGGCATCTTATCTTGCTCCCTTTACCATATCTGTTGTTCATTTCCATGAGATCAGAATTACACTAAAAACCCCTAAGTCCATATAGGAAGATGTAAACATCGTTTTAGGAATCCTTAAAAATAACAGCAACAAAAAAAAGCAAAGATCACGTTGGACATTTGACAGTAGAGAAGTGTAAATTTAATTGTGGAGTGAGCAATATGCTTTTAGAAAATTATCGTGTTTAAAATGTATAGATTTGTTTGATGTTTGTATCTGCTCTGATTTAAGCGAAAAGGAGAAAAAAAATATGGAGGAGAAAAAGGCAGGAGGATTAGAAAAGAAGAAAAAAAGGAAAAGGAGAAAAAAAAAGGACTAATAGAAAAAGCCACCTCCTTTTTCAGCTCTTTTAGCCATCAACTCAATTATAACCATCCTCTCAAGTTCTGAAAGCAGTTGGCTTTAATAAAACCCCCATAATCACTAGGCTTACATTTTTATGTCTCTCACTAAAATAGATACAAAAAAAGTGTAAAATTTAAAATTGCAATATAGCTGATACAGAGCCACAGCAATGCCATTAACGGTCCAATTTCCAAGTGTAATTCAACACACGCCAATAAGCTGGTTTTGCACTACACAGAAAACCAGGTCAAAACCTAAAAAATAAACCCCCACAATTCATTAACTTGATTTGCTTTAGTTATTTTAGGTATTTTGAAGTGGTTTGCACCACTAGCAGCACGTGGCAGTAACATCAAGGAAACTATCCAAACGGCTCAGATTTTAATTCCTCCCCTCTAGAGAATACTTACAATTGTCAGAACCCGTATATATTCTGTTTGTTTCCATCTGGAGGCTCAAATAGTAGTGATCATCAAATGAAATGTATTTCTGGGTTAAGTGGGAAAATACCAACCTGGAATTAAGCTACGATCAATCCTAACCTGAGTTTCCTCTACATGTTCCTCTTGTGATGAACTCTTGAAACATCTTTATCATTTGAGATGCTCCCCACCCACCTTTCTAAAAATGATTTGCTATCTGCTGTTATAGAGAGAGGATTTGAAATCAAGGTTAACCAAACTTTTTGGTCGTGGAAAGGAATACAGAACTCTCATAAATTTACTTGTCAGCAGCAAAAAGACTCTTCAAGTGTCTTAACCACTGTACAGCTCAATACTTTTAATACTTCAACTTTTGGTTTTTTTCCATTTTTCATTCTTGAAGAAATAATTTCACAATCTCAAATCAAAGTCAACACTGCAGTGAGGAGAGCTTTTCTACTTTATTACAAAGAGAAGAAGCCTTTATGTGGTCAGAAAATACAAGATTGATCTTTTTTTTTTTTCTCTTCCTATGAAACGCTGCTGTTCAAACAGCCAGAGTGAATTGTCTCAGTTCACTTCTTTAAGTCCCATCACATTCACTTGGGTATGGATGTCCTTGGCTGCTGAAAATCTGGCCCTTTAGTGCACAGGGCGACAAAGAAGTCCCCTGACCAGCAGTTCCAGAATGTCCCGTTTTCATATATTGCATCCATGCACACCTCCTAAAAATGAGGTACAGCAGGGCAAACATTTTCCAAAATAGATGTCATATATATAATATATACACATTCGTACATACATACCTTTATTCATGTGATGTCCAAAAATTTAAAAAAAATGTACACATTTATTACAAAATCGTAACAAAGACTGGACAGTGTTTTGCTCATTCTGGAAAGATGAAGCTCAGTAATACACAACTCTGGAAACTAACCAGAGACTGTGGCAATATCTTTCTTCTAAACAGTCAGATATTCTTGCATTAAGCTTGGCGAAAACTGCCTTTCAAAAACAGAAGGGGAAGTAAATGAAGGAAGCAAACCTTGCTCATCTTTCCAAATGAAATACGAGAAGGATCTTCACATAAAAATGCACAAACATTTTTTATTACCAATAGTGCTACAATGAACAATGCAAATTTTGTTGTCTAATTTTTTGTCTTTTTTCTTTTTTTTGTTTTTACATTTTGGAAAACTAAGTGGTAAACTTTTGTCAGTGTACTCACTTGTCTTTACAGACCCAAGCTTGTCTGCTGGCAAAAAATAAAACAAAAACAAAAATTCAGACCCTGCTCAAACTAAAGAAAAACAATTACAAATTTAGTTGTTGGGCAGCACATAAGTAGTAAGGCAGGACCTCAAATGGTGACCCTTCGCATGAGCCAATTGCCAGATCCTCAAGGAATTAAAACCAGGATGCCTGAGCCACATCAGTTCTGCAGTTACGTTGAGTATTGTGCTGAGACAGCCATACCCCAAGAAAAGGGAAGTCTTTAGAAGGCTTGCTGAGCAGGGTTGTAGTTGAAGGTTGATGGCAGATGAGGCCTTTCTTCTAATTTGTCATATTCCAGATGGAACTCCTACAAATTAAATAAAAAGACAAAACCGAATCAAACAACCTGTCATTTAGCTGGTGAGACCTGGCCTTTCTACCAGCCACACTTGCAAAGCACAGACACAGAAGAGGTCAAGTCCTAACTTATCTTTAGGTAGAAATACACGATTTGGCTGTGTCAGAGTCAACACTTTAAGCAGAAAGAAGTCAATATTCTAAGCCATCATACTCACAATATGCAAGTTCTCCTTTTCCATGCCACATTATTCTCAAACCCCTAGTTATGACCTCAAGCAATTTTATATATGTACACAGAGAAAAGAAATACACAACCTATTCAATACATGAGCTGAACTATGAATAAAAGCTTCTTTCAACATATCAGAAGTTTGAGGCTATTTTGTGGCATACTATTAGACCCAACCATAACTCAAACTAGCTAGGTTTCTCCATGGGAAACACTATCTAAAATGCTAGAGACAAAGTACTGAGACCTACTTAAGCTAGAATTTAACAAAATATTCCACCACATTTCATACTCCGATACAATGCTTCTGACTCACCCAAAGAGCTACATTCTGAGCAAACTGCTCCTGTATCACACTTGGCCAAGATCCTTCATGAGAAATTTTCTGGTTTATGAACATCCAGAATAAAAGTCTTTGCCCATGTACTTGGGTGCCATACAAACTACCACTTCGTAAATAAGCAGCTTTACTGTCTCACCAGCACAATCACCCGACTTTTGGTCATCTGGCTTGTGCAATTTTAAATCATGTAAGTGATCCAGTAAAAATTCTTACTCTGACTACAGCAGCTACTACAAAATGGTTCGTAACCACCCTCAATGCCTAAATGCATCACAATTCTTACAGTGAAAAGAGCAGCCTTAACTCATGCACACAACCCTAATAAGTGCACTTTGGCATTTTGTGCCTGTTTCTTTATTCATGCAAGAATGTACAGTGACTTGCTGAAATCTTGTATTTCTCAGATCATTTCAGCAGTTTATCTGTCTCATCCCCATTTCATCTTCATTCAAATAACAGAGTAAGCAGAAGTTTCAGAATTATCCTTCAAGGGTACTTCTTGGTAATTCAGTAACAGCTACCTTGGGCATGAGCATTATTTTGCCTAACTCAGTGGAGAACCTCAGCAGAATATCATATGCATATGCAAAGCAAGCTTACCTATTTCTACATAAGAGATTCACACTAAGAGTAGTGAACAGACTATTTAAGAAGTCCCTGAAGTGATTTAACAGTGAAACATTCCAGTTTTGCAGGTAGCCAAAACAAATTAAAGACAAAGTCTATGTAAGACCCAAAATAAGATCTAGGAAATCCAATTCTCAGACCATCCTCCACTAAGGCAAAACAAGGCCCATATAGCATCAAAAGAACATTCAGCATGGTAAGGAAACAAAGTAGGAGAAATGCTAAGCATTCAGTGAGTCTATATTCCTCAGAGAATACTGTCTCTAAACCTGGAAAGACATAACAAAACTTTGTGATGTTACAGCCATCTGCATGGAAGTGCTGCACATCTGCTTCTATCCTTGTTCCCCACTCTCTACTTCAACCAAGAGGTATTTTAGCTACTTTGCAGTTTTTTGGGTCCGTTCTTTTGTATCAGTGGTGGGTTTGTCTGTTTTGTTTGTTTGGGCTTCTTTTGGTCATACATAGAAGTCAAGTGCTTTTGGCATTCCCAATTAACACTGTGTGCCAGTTGGTGTATGCTCCCTTTCTGTGCACATGTGCCAATACTGAAGAGATGCTGGTTTAGGCTGGGTGGATCTTCACCCATTCTGAAGTCATTTTACAACAAAAAAAATACCAAACTCCTCTCCCATTCATGACCTTCAAAGTTTCCATTCTGCACATAATCATGGAAGGATCTGCAGACTGCTATCAATCTATGTTCAGTTTCAATCAGTTACCTGGACCTTCACACGCTGTGAAATGCCTTCAAAATTATCCATGGAAAACAGCTATTTAAACTGCTAAGATAGTATCAGTAGCCCAAAAAGGGCTTTCCAAACCTGAGGTGGTTGTGTGCTTCTATTGGTAGTAGTAGCTGTGAACAAGGTGAGTGCCTGAATTAAATGTTTAGGAGCTTGGGGTAGCTCCTGTGTGTCACAAACTGGAAGCCCCACATGTAGGAGAAGCAATAGGATTCCCTACCAAGTTTCCTTTAGATGTGAGTTCATACTTCAAACTTTCATATAGTTTTAAAATACACAGGCTTAAACCAGCCTGATTTTGTTTTGCATCCCAATGACAGCAATGCTCAAATCCAATATCCAGTAGTGTATGAGGACACCTCAAGTTATATCTGACAATACCAATAAAAGAACTCGTTGACCAAATATTTTTGAAGACTAAAAGGCAATTATTTATTACATATAGAAAATATTTATATTACAGATATAGTTTACTGTTTTGCTTTTGACTGCAGTGGCCACTGTGGTTTAGGATGTGAACAGTACCACTGATATTTTTTAATATAAATAGATAAAAATAAAATGTAAAAAAAAAAAACCCCAAAGAAGTGCCATTTATTCACTGACAAACATCTATTAAAATGTTTTATTTTCTACATGGAAGTAATTTTTGAAAATTAAATACCTTTTATTAAGCAAGAATAGTGAATACTAAATGTGTGTGCAAACTCGGAGCACACATGCGACACTAAATGAACTGCTCTATGCAAAGAAATCCATCACTTCTCATGTCACTCTGAAAACTCATTTTGTTGGTAAAGTTACATCAGCCTGCACATGTAGAAATAATAGGAGGCAAGAATACTAGAGACGGAACAGAACTGTTTAAAATGATCCACAGCATCACTAGAGTTAAACAAAACAAAATATTAGCAGAATAGAAAGTGTCCTGAGGACAAAATATTCCTAACTGTGTAAAGTTCACCCCAGGAGATGCTAGAAATGCTATGGCTAGCTCAAAAATTTCAAATGGAACCAAAAAAAGCAGCATTTATGTTGGCTTAAAGATAGATGCAAAGACCCAGATTTAAATTACAGGCCGAAATTAAATGCACAGCTCTACTAGAAGAACAAATCTAACATTCTAGCTATTATGAAAGTAAGTCAATGAATATTGATCTTAGAAGGAAAAGGAGTAATTTAATACAGGCAACAACCCTTACAAGCAAATAAATGCTTCTCTTCCATAAAGGATTCCACGGTTTGTAACTACAAAAATCAAAGTAAAAGGGTTTTATATTCTTGTTCCTTAAACGGGATTAATTCCCATTACTTTTCAAAGAAGAAATTCCAGTCAGATTACTTCAGGTAATTTAAATCAGGATTTCAGTAAATATGCAATTGTAGAAATAATTTCTGGCGTCATATCAACTCTCCTTCCTCTGTCATGTCTCCTCAACAGCAGCAAACTACATAGCCCAATCCTCAGTGAAAAACCAAGTGTCTTTAACCATACTGTACTTTCCACACGGAAAGCCCTAGGATGAAAAACCATATATCTGTAATCAGCATTTTCCTGCATTTTGTTTTCATTCATATTTTGTCCGTTATTTGCTACCATGTAATGTATCAACATAGAATTAATCTGATTTTATTTCCTAACAGTTTAGAAACTCTCATTACTCAGCTCTTACACTGCATTTCCTTCTTCAGTCTATTATCAATTACAAATATAAAAATAGAGCTGACAGCTTAATAGAAAAGATAAATTAATTATTTAATGTTTTCTTGAAGTCACTCTGTCTACGGGCCTTTGCTAAAACCAAACTAGGAGAGCATCAAGAAATCTGATAGATCACATCTGGTGTATGTTTTTACAAATATAGTCTTAAAGTTTAGTCCTGTTATCTGAAGTAGAAACTTGTATTTCAGTATTTATTGAAATGCAGTATAATTTAAAACAGGTACAATAAATACGTAAGCTCATAATACACCATGTCTGCAAAGCACATATTAAAATATATGCTGCCCTACATTTGACCATATACACAAGAACAATAGACCAGTTTATAACGTACTGTGAAAAACAACTGAATTTATACATGTAAAAGACAGTAATTTACCAGAAATAATTCTTGTCTGACTGCTTCAAGAAAGGACTAATGAAACTGTTAAGCAAAATTACTACTGCAGCCTTCTAAGGAACTGATACTCTCAGCATTCAGTAATAATGCAGCAGTTATAGTAAGAGACTGCATCTTATTAGAAGACTTTTTCTCACAGCTTCTTATATTTTGAACTTCCTGAAACATTAACACTTCTGCATTTGTTTGATAAAATTACTTGGCCAAACTTTGCTTTGCTTTCATGCAACACGGAGTTATGAAATATTGCCATTCTTGTTATGGTAAGTCTATGTTAGTCTTCCCCCAAGGAAATATCAACTCTGGAAATTAGTATCGGAGGTAACAACATTCATTTTCAAAGCCAAGATCACACCAGGTATATATCTAAGTTCTTGTTTATTTATCAAACATGGAAAGGTCACAGAAAGATTTCTAGCAAGTGATTCATTTCCCATGTAACAAAACAGCAATTTTCCCCCAAATAAACCTCTAGCTTCCTGCTGTATTCTGCACCAAACTAAAATTACATACAAATTAAAAAAAAAAATAAAAAATACTCCAATTCCAATTTTTACATTAAGAAATACACAAATCTAAAAGAAATTATCTCTTTGTATGGATATCAGGGAGGGGGGAAATCATGTTCCCTGTTAATTAATTGCTGCAGGTGCAAAACTTCAAAAAATACCATCCCTCTCCTTACTAGTTATCAACTGCTTCTTAATTTTGGGGCAATTGATTTCAGGATGCAAAGTATAAAGAAGAGAATCTGTGTCGATCTTGGGGAAAAAGCATTCGGAGAACAGTAGTGATTCATCTCTCTCGCCACAGTATCTTCAGGAATGTCTAATGGGTGAAGCCAGATCTACTCTTTAAGAGGAAGGATGCAGTGTGCTGATTGGCAACCCAAGTACTGGATGCCGAATTTCAGGACAGCACCCAGGACTCCAAATAGAGATAATACTGTCTTCAAAAGTAATGTTTAAACATCAAGTAGTAACTTCATACATCTCCTACAGGTAGAAAAAAAGGAGACACTAAAGAGGGTATTACCCTTATACAATGGGCATCACTTCTTCCTAGTAAAAGAAATGTCTTTCCATAAGGTGTAAAGAGCCAATTCCATAGATATATATGAACCTACATGAGGCTCTTATTGCTCATAAATAAATGGAACATATTTGGTTGACTCCAAAGAAGAAACCTATCCTTTCAAAATGTACTTATTTCCCCTCTGATTATCTTATGTAATAATAAGGTAGCTTTAAACAGTGTCTGGGGAAACCTAAGGAAGTATTCCAAACAGCAAATTAAAACTTTGCTTTTGTTTTGTGTTTTGTTTGGGGTTTGTTTGTGCATTGGTTTTTTTTTTGGGTTTTTTTTTTCAAGGGGAGTAATGCTTTTGATTAGAAGTTCTGGAATTACCTTGCATTTATGAAAAGCCATATAAGTCAGGCTTGCCATTAAAAATTTCAGTTACCAAATCTTGGTCCTTATGGTCACAAAGGCAGACGAGGCACCAGCAAATGGACTGAATAACCTCCTATACCACTTAGGGCAATTAAAACATTCATTTCTGAGGGGAGCTTGAACAGATTAAGTAAATTTACATGGGGAGAGGGGAAGAAAGAAAAGAAAAAAAAAATATTATATCCAGTTAATCTCTAGATGACAGCAAATCTCAATATACAGAGGGGAGAACACTGAATTTTATTCTCTTTCATTTAAAGCTGATGTTTAAAACCACATCAACAGACATGTAACTATTTAATGCAATATTTCATAATCTCCAAGTGCATAGATACAACTTGCTCACAGATGTAAAATGCCTACACCCATTTTTAATTCCAAAGTGAGATATGCTGGCTCTCTACTTAATTTTCTAAAGCAAAATAATGAAATACTCACAAGCACAAGTTCTAAAATAATGCTTTACATTCTATAATTCTGTACTTAGAAAAAAAAAAAAGGCAGCTTTTCATTGCAACAAAACTCATAATAGAAGTTCTAAGTCCTTGTACGTCCCAATGAAAACTGGAAACAGAGAGACAGCTCCTCCTTTTCCACAAGGCAAGGCAATGTTTTAAGATGTGTTTATTCCCTCACACATCAGAAATTAAGATAGTGAACTTAAACAACAAAAGGTTAAAATGGCTGTGATTTGGGGGCGGGGGTATGGGTGGGGGGAAGAAGAGGTTGAGTTTTACCTTTGTTTTTCTAAAAATACATGGTTGACATACTTAAGAAATCTGCACAAGGGGAAAGAGATACCTTAGCTACTTTCCTCCAGTTAAGACAGTCAAAAAAGTAATATGTTCCCCTCTCGTACGTATTGGTTTTCATTGTTGGCTCCATGCCAGGTGCCCTGGTGATCCATACTCGTTCTTCTTTGTGGTATCTCCAATCCCGATTAAATCTTTAATTTTCAATAAGAAAGAAAAATAGATTTTAGTGTTAGTCATCTGAATGAGACTTAATAAACAAAAATTTTAAGGGTTTCAATTAAAATTGTACAATATATTCAAAAGCAAACCAAAATTTTTAAGACATTGTTACACCTGTGATCTCATACCTCTTACACAGAATTATTACACCTCAAACTAATCACATAGGAAACTTTAAGAAGTCTGGTAGGTTCAAACAACAAACTCATATGATTATTTCCTGGTTTTTGTTTTGCTCAAGACAGTTACATTACATGCTTTATAATGACTGGCACCTGCTGCTTTTTCACAGCACTTCATAACAACGCAAAGTTCATGATACAGGCTTTTGATTTCCACTATACGAATGAAAAAAAATAGTACAAAAATTGAACCAAGGTTGGAGGAGGTATTAAAAAAAAAGTTTTCCAGCTTTAGATAGACTAAGTTTCTGTTTTCAGTTTCTAACTTCTTGGAGCTGGGTTTTTTTTACATCTACTACTTCATTACTGCAATAGATTAAATCATAAAAGACTGACAAAATAGTTTGAACGTACAGCTCTACTGCTGCTAATAGCTGTAATACATCTCCTCCATTCATGTAATAGAGATAAAACAGGAGATCTTCTCCATATCGGCCAAGTTTTATTGCAGCCAGCTGCAAAAGATTGAAGAAAATGAAGATGAAAAATCACAACAGATAAATGTTTTAAGACATACTATCCCACTTAAATAACATAAGGATACATCCAGAATGTGCTTCCATGCTAAATGTGTTGCAAATGATACTCTAATATAAAAAAAGTAATAATTATTAAACCAATCCAGTTTCCTTCACTTTTATAGTTTACCTTTACAACTAGAAGGATACAAAAGAAAAATAAACAGAAGTAATGAACTGGCAAAACAGAATTTTCTGCCTTTGTGTATACTCAGCTACTTTTTATTTAACAATCAACAACGCTTACTTGTATTTTCCCACTTCAAAATCTATTAAGTAACGTTATTAGGATTTCTTACAATATTTCTCAATGATCACTCTTACAGAGCTGCAACAGTTGAAAGGAAACATATCTATCAAAAAATCCCAATTCATGTAAATACGGAATGCAACAGAGAGATGTGAGAATATCTTGAACCACAATTCTGACCTCATCTCTATAGAAATACCTTGATTTAATATGGCATTTGAATATTACAATATATGGGCTGTAAGAAACTTTTGCTAACCATGTCCATTCTCAGTTTTGTCTTCCCTTTTTAAGGTGGAATGGGTGCATGATGTGTCCAACTAACCAGTTAATGCACCAGTGTCCCGCAGACGACTGAGGACAACCTGCACTGAGTTTGAACATTAACTATCTAAAAGAAAATCTAGAAAATTACTATTATAAATTAACAAAAAAATACACATATACACACATACTCACCTTATCCCTAATGTGAATGTTAGTTAAGTATTCAGATGGAACATGGAAGTCTAAAAAAGAATCGGAATTGATGAAACTATTAAGACATGTAAATGAATAGAATTTGCAAATATTAATATTGAATGAATAGTTATTCCTCTGTTACCTATGTCTTGAGGTCGACAAGGTGATGATGCCCAGGGTGATGCAAATTTGGGATAAAGATTTCTGAAAAAGAGAAGCATAAGCTTAGCAAAATTAAAACCAAAACCCAAACCAATCAACCACAAAACCTCAATAACCAGCCACACAAGCCTAAAAAACTACATCATGCAACCCAAATCACTAGATGGGGAGAGAAGGAAAGAGAAAAGGAAATTTGCAACCTGCTTTCCTATAGCAGTTACATTTATTCATTTTCTTTTTATATTTATTCATTTTCTAAGTGCCATGGCAATTTACAGGGTTAAGATTTCCTTTTTCATCTATCATTCTTTCAATTTGGGTGCCAGGGATCCCAACCCGTTCCAGGGATCCAATTTTACACAGGGTTTCAATTTGCATAGGAACAGCTGCCACAAGCTTGCTGGGTTCTGATTTATTAGCCTAGCATTTAAAAGGGAAGGAAAAGCTTATACTGGCAGATTTTACTTTTCTTTTAAGCTAACCAGTAAAGACCTTATTCTTCTTCTAAGTTTCAGAGTCGACAAATAAATCGAATCTCAGCACAACATGAATATAAGCTTATTAAGATTTAATATTTTTCTTTCTGTTTTTGCTACCATGTTTTTAAAAAGAAGCCATTAGTTTAATAAAGACAAAATTATGAACCTTCCAACTCTACTGCAGTGACTAAGTACCAAGGAATTAGTTTTCTAATTAACAGGTAAAGAACTGAAAAAAAGGATTGAGCAAAATCTACTTTTGGCAGATTAATACAGCCTACTTTAAATTATCCATGATATCACACTATTATGGCAACTTTTGTAAATGAAACTTGAGTATGGTACACCTTATCAAATCTTTGCTTCCTTCTTGTCAAAGACTTAATAATTACTATAAAAATACTGGAAACCTATTAAATCACCTCAGCAACCAACTCCCAGCTGAGCTATACAGGCCAAAGGCTACAACTGATCAAGTGGTGTCCATCTCACTTCAGAGCAACTAATCTTACTGTTGGCAAACCCTTATGCATTAGAGCCTGAAGAAAGATTCTGGTGGTAAAAATCTGCAGAAGTTGAGAAAAGAATGAAACTATTTCTTCTACTGAAAGCATGGATAATCACTACCCCAAGAAGAGGAGTGTCATGTGTGCCCTACAATCTGGCTTCCTAGGGCAAAGAATCCAGGATTTTACAGAGACAGCGCAATTTAAAAACTGGAGTGTTTGTGCACAGTGTTCCCTCTACAACACAAACAAAACTCAACTACTTCAACATTTTTCAAGGAGGCACTGGACAGCCTACAGTCTCTTTGATGAATATTTCAGAAAGTTTCAGAGCCCGAACAAACAGCTACATGATTTCTAAAGAACTAACCAAAGTAATGCCATCTTCTTCCTTTTTATATACCAGTTTAAGCTATCCTAAGGAATTAAAAGCGTATTTCTTTAGAAAGATACAGGACTATAAGGCAGTACGTAATCATTTCTTCAACAACCAAAATAAATCTTAGCCTACCTGCATAGAGAATCTATATAAAACCAGGAGTTATAGGGGTTAAAATTCAAATCATGAGAGCTACGTACAGAATTCTAAAATTTTGTTTTTAAGAAGCACATTTATTGTGCTGAATGTTTAAGTCAGACAGGTACTTTCACCATCAGAAGTACCTCACAAGGCAGAAAATTCTGGCTTTCCACCTGTGAAATGCTTTTACTTTTCCAAATGAAAATTCATAAAGCAAGCAAAGGATGTTTAACATAAGGCAAGATGACAAGCCAGACACTGAGGACTGCACAAGCTGTCTGAAAAGCTTTTCTGTAGCATAAAGTAAAACAACTTTATGATACAGAACTGTCTGCATTAAACGTTAACTCCATTCCCCCCATCCAAGCCCCTAAATACCCTATTTAGAGTTATTAAATATTAATAAAAAATCCAGCTATTTGCAGGACAGCTGCTGAAGAAGAGCAGCAAGCAGCATGCCAGGTACATATACCATCCATATACAAACACACACTAATAATTTGGATGCTGTCTGCATTCAGAAGGTGCATAACACAGCTACAAGTTATCGCAGCAAAGTATGTTTAGCATTCCTCTGCAGTGAGGTGCTACATAAACATTTTACGCAGACTTTCTAATAGACGTGTTAAGTTTAAGCTTTATGTTAGTCATTAAAATTAATGAATAACATTTAATAAAATACCAAAAATATTATCACTACTACTATTTTGCATGCCAACACCTGAAGAAAGTAGCTGTATAACCAAACAATATAACTGGATTCCACCTGGGCTAGGAACAACTAAAGAATTCAGATACAGATGTACCTGAAATTATTTTAGTGAGCAAAGGCATTCTACTTTCAGCTGATGAGCTCAAATTAAGTTTCAGCAATCTGTACTAAGAACAGTAAATTACTTAAGTACTGTGTAGATCCAAGAGACCAGTCTCTCTGTCAACGCTGTAAGCTCTGGGACTACCAAGGAGAAGCAGCAACCCGAGGCCAGCATAACTGCTCTTTATGCATTCTTTTTATGTTGTGGGAGAAGTGATGGGAGTGGGGAAACTACTGGATTCAACGGAGAAGTGACCTGCAAGACTAACACTACATGTGAAGAAGTTACTATGCTAACGTAACACATTCTGCAAATAACTACAGACAACTAACTTAAAAACTATTTCAAAACAATTGTCCCAAGTGCCAGTGGCATGCCAATTTGACTAAGTTTTGATGTAAGCTCTACAGAAAGAATTTCTGGAAGTGACAATTTCTAAAAGTTTACATCTCTAGAAAGAAATATATACCTTAATGCCAATTATTTCAAGTCAGAAAAATTAGGAACCATTTTTCCTCTGCTTTCCCTTTCAACTTTATCTCCACATTCAACAATCTTTCCTGATCCTATGAAGCTCCATGTAAATTTGTGAAACATGGAAACTGTGATGTGTATGCTGTTCAGTCTTTCATTTGTGAGTATTTTATTTGCAAACCTTAAGATACATGTACTATTTCGTCAATAAGGATAACATTATGTAAAAATCTGCTAATAGAATGATGGGAAATTATCAGCTGGAACTCAAGAGTACCAGATATTAAATTTCTGTCACCACTACAGTCACCCAGAAGATACCCATTTTGTCCAAAATGACCTAGGTTCCTTCTGTAACTAGCAGACAGAGACACACTTTGGGCTAGTGATTCATCTCACCTATCTTTAGCACTTACCATTAGTGCAGTCAATAACTGTTTTCCTCCCTACTGCCTCTACAGGAAGCCTAGGTGACTAAACTTTAGTGAGCTGAATGACTAAAAGTTAACTATAAAACTACATTTTCATTTAATTAATATTTGGTGCACATGCTCTGTTCATTATTACACTAACATAAATCAAATTTACCTCAAGGAATAATATTATTTAAAAAATACTGTATACATGAAATTTATTAAAAACTCACTGTCAATTCCATGAAGAAAGTTCTAAAGAAGTTACGAGAACAGGCAAAGCCACTAGGTTTATTGAAACTCGCATAACAAGATCTCAGTATGCCTTGAAGCATAATTCTTTTGTTTATGAAAATTTTATTTTACTGTCATTACATTTTCAAATCTTATTGGCAAAATATCTTGTGGGTTTGACAGTCATGTGAGCTATTGTGAATGACAGCATAATAAAACTAAAACTGAAGATAGTAATAAAAGGCAGCAACTTACTCAGTCGAGTTGAGATTGAGACCTAGTGTTGTTAAATCACTTCCTAATGCAAGATGTACCATTCCTGGATCTGTCTCTGCTGCCCTGATGAATGTTAACAAGCCGATCATTCCAAACTGGTCCGTCACCATCCCTTGAGGAATGTTGGTAACCCGACCTGGGCAAGAAGAAAAAATTAATTTTATCCTTTCAAGAAGTGGAGGAATCAACAAGGTGATCTAAATGACTGTCAAAACTTTTCAAGAAAAAGTGGAATGACACATACCATCAGGTAACACCTGGATCCCTTTTTTCTGCTGGTTGTTGTTTTGCGTAGTTGAACTTTTGTCTCCAGGAAACTTGGGCCCATCTGTGCTGGATGATGTTTTGCCTGATGTACTCAAATTCTGATAAAAATTATTTGCAGAGTTGGTATGGTGGAAACAAGCCAAAAATGGAGAAATCTGTTGACCATATCTTTCAGGCAAGCACTCTAAACCAGTATGTCAAGTCACTCAATAAATTAGGCACTAAAATGGAACCAAGCTGAAGCTCTTAAGTTTTTCTGACAAACTTTATGTAGTATTCACCACTTTCTAAAGTATACCTGTCATACAGCAGTAGCTATTAATGAGCCAAAAGCTTACAGTCTAAAAGGGTAAGAAATATTTTACACCTGAGCTTGAATACACAATGAATATCCCAAATGCCTGTGACTAGACATTATTTTGGACTCATCACATCATAAATTTTTCACCATAGTTTTGCTCCCACATAACACTCCATGACATACCAACAAATAATGACTCAACCCCATTTTAGGCTCAAGAAACATACAGTTAGCACATTTGCAACCATCAAGAAAGAGATGTAAACAGTATGTATGTGTGCTCCAAGAGCCCCATCTTCCATAATTATTATTTCTTACTCTTTACTATTCTTTAAAACAAGTCTGCAGTAACACTGTCATCACATTTACTCCCTTCTACCTTACAGTATTCAGTTTATATATATTTCATATATATATATATATATATATATTTGTATATGAAATGCTGCTTATGCAAAATTTCTCACTAATACTGGTGGTAAATTTGAAAATCTTATAGTACAAATATAGTCAGCACCCACTTTAAAATATAATCATCAAAAGTATTAGCACACACCCAAAAGAAGAATAAGGCATACTTACGGATTTATTGTCATCATTACTCGATGTTGGGTCTTTGTAGCTGGAGCCTAGTAATGCTGGAAAATCTTCATTGTGTATTGAAAAGTCCTGGGACTGCTCACTTGCTGGTTTTGTTACCATTCCAACTATCATCAAAATGAAAGCAAGAATAACTTGAAATGACTGCTAAGTAAAGAATTTTCTGCTGTTGATCTTGCTTACCGTCCATTTTTACCATGTGCAAACTGTACAGCAGAAACAGCTTTCAAAAAAAAATAAAACCAAAACCCAAGTAAACCAAAACGAAGCATATTTATTTAAAACATCCACACATATTAGACTAAAGTATCTTATTTAAGTGTGAGCTAAGAAACACTCTGGGTTAAATTCATAGACACATCCACTGCTTTAAGAATGAAGCCCAGTACTTTTAACCAGGAACAGCATCTGTTTTGTATGTCTAAATAATCAAATAATCTTTACAGGCGTTACTCAGCGGTATTTAAGTAAATCCACTGATGAAGGAAGGATATACTGCTTTTATGATTGTAACACATTTTTCCTCCATCCTCTAATTGCATGAAGAGGTTTCTTAGCATAATCTCTTTAGAAG
>JBCJKH010072859.1:0-11207 GCA_039877255.1 Loriculus beryllinus | reverse complement strand
CTGAGTTAATCTGGTTTCTGCTGTTCACCCTTTTCACCCAGAGTTATTCCCATTTCTTCCACTGGATGAAAAAAAATTGATAATGAATTAACTGTGTTGCACACTCTCTATCTAAAAACTATCTTAAGTCCAATTTTCCTTAATAGCCTAAGCATGAAGAAAGTATATCTCTGCCTAGTTTCAAACTTTCTTCAACTTTTTGTTCCTGAAGACAGTGTCCAGTGCACCTCACATCCCCATTGCTTGATTGTTTCTATCAACATAACCATCCCCTGCATTAAGCAGATGCTCTAGATAATTCTTCAGACAGAAGTTTCTTTCCTGGTTCACCACACCATCGTGCAAACAGCTACTCTAGCACCAAAATGGGGAAACTGTTTAAGCACAAGAGCAATTACTGGTATTTTTTTTTTTAATGCAGCAGTGCTGCTGAATGTTGAACACCAGCTCTGTGCTGGAAGTGTATCTGTGTGGATCTCCTTCCTATCTTCTATCAATTTTTTACGTAATGGCTTTTTCACAGACAGACAAGATCTCATGTAAACCACAAGCTATACTAGCTCTCTACTCTCACTGTAACTTTTCAGTCTGGGGAAGTGACTTTCCACTGTGTGTAGCACTTCATTTTAACTCACTCAGCTCTTTCTCACCACCACCTTAAGCAGAGGGCCCTGGTCATGCCCAATCCATGAGGCTACTTCCTCTTGATAATGCAGTATCTATTATTTCTCTCCCATTAAAGTTGGCGATATCTTTGGAAAAACTACCTTCTTATAGTTATAAAACACTGTGTTACTTGAAAACTTCCAAGAAAAAGTATCACAAAAATAACTTTTAGTAATAAAAGCAACTTTTTAGAGTAGCTGATGCAACACGCATGACAAAACCTACAAAAGCAGTAACAATTAAAAAAGGATTGTGGCTCAGGCTAAGCTTACCTGGTATTTTTCAAGACCCACCTTAAAGTTTTTCCTTTTATTATTTTTTTAATCTGTTCAGCAGTAATTACATAAAACGTTCAGCAGTAATTATATAAGACACAGACTTGGAATCTGACTGACAACACTTCATGCTTACACGTTATTTTTTGAAATCTGACGTTCATCATAAAAGTGACAGTGAATACTACAGCAAGTACTACCAATAAATGAGGAAATACACTGCATGTTTACAGCTGCTGACTTTTGACACAATGACACCTGTAGTAACCAAATATTATTTCTAAAATTTACTACTCAGACCTTGACGGTTCTTGTACCCATGCACTTAGAAAGCAAGCTACTACCTAAGAAATGTCTAGAGTGAGTAGCTTCAGAGAAATCACACTATAGAGGCCAAAACCCCCCAACAGCTTCTACTGAAAGTAAAACTAAAGTAGATGAGTTCTAATATTAGAAAATCCTGAGGGGAATTTCCACACAGAGACATATTGGTTATTTATTTTTAAAAAAAAAATGAGACTTAGAAGCTCAAGAGTCGGCATTTTTTAAAAGACTACCTATTGAGCTTTTGTTGTTCATAAGACAATCAAGCAAATACCAATTTCATTCAAAGAATTTTCAAAAGTATAGTCTTACCATAGGGTGCTCTTCCAGCTAAAGGGTTTATTAATGGAGTTGGATTGCCACTTCCTTCCCTTCTGTTTCTGTCTGCTAGTGCTGGAAAATCTGAGAGGTCCAGTCCTGTCACATTTTCACTTCCATCTACAATAAAAACAGGTAGTTTAAATTCCCTTAAGCTTTTTCACTCTAAGACTTTATTATATGCAAGATAAATGTAGGATATATTTTCTTTCTTCAAGGTGATCTTTTTATTCTCACTATAATTACTACAAATAACTACAGCCTCTGTGTTATGAGACTAGCCTGAAGAGCATCAACGTGTCTAGGGTTTGTTTTTAAACAATAGCTAGTCAGCAGCATTTAGTTACAAGGTCTACTCATTTTGAATTAAAGACTGCATGTGTAAAATAAAGGCTATCAAAATTACAGTGCTAGGATAGGTAGCCTGTTTAAAATTTAAGGAGCTACCAAGAACAGATTTGAAAGAATAACCCATATTTGTAGAAGCATCAAGGAGCTCTTTCGGCCTTAGATAAGGTAAGATAAAGCTGAAGCAGCTGTGAAGCCAATGCAGTGCAAATTGCATGGGAACATTTTCTGATTTGCAAAAGAAAACACTACATAGGCCAAGCCAGAGCTGCAACTCTATAATGATGCCACAAGGTCCCAAGGGATGCCCAAACCCTTTCACACTCTGTGATGTCACCAGCACCTCAAATTCCTTCATATATACAGCAACCTACAAAAATGCCAGCATGGACAAACCTAAGGCATTTATGAACAAGGATATTTTCCCCTCTTTAGTTCATTAAATTTAGGTGAAGAAGTAATTGCCAGACAAAAATCACAACTGAAACACCCTGACTGAAGGGACTGCTTTATAAACCAGCTGTTTGAAAGGAGTTTGAGATGTCAGAAAATGCTTTCCCACTGTTCCTACTCTATATAATGTTTCTTTAGAAAAAGGATATTTTTTTCTCTGATCCCCTCTTCAATTCTATAAGCTATTTTGCATTTCTAGCTGACTAGATGTAATCTGTAGATATGTCATGTACAGTGAGTATTCTACAGAATGCTTTCCCTTTGTCATCAAAAGTATTAAAATTCACTGTTATGAAGCAGTAACAGTTTCACAGCATGGCTCTTGGAGCAGCATTTCTATGGAACAACTAAAAATTATAACAAAGTTGCACTCCAACAGAACAATGTATTTTCAATTAGACTTAGTAAAATAAAAAAGAATCTCTGTACCGTATTTTAATATCAACACTAATCAGAATAAACTCACCTGTTCCATTAAAAATGTTACTTGATAAGGAGTTATTCATTCCAAATGCCTGATTTCTGTTCATCCCAAATCCAGACATACTGTGAAAAAAATCCAGGAAGTCAAACAAAAGGGTATACATACTTTGTAATTCCCAGTGGAAGGCATTAAGCGGAAAAAAAGCCCAAGACAATTAAGTTATTTTAAGCTTAAGCAACTCCCATTAGCCTAAACTCAGTTTTTCATGATTTTCCTTATAATTCTGAAAACTCTGAGCAGCAGCAGCAGACTGCTCAATCAAGACAACTGGAATGACTTCAAGTTAACTTAAGTCTTTTTAACAGCCACTGTGTCTTCAGACATCTGTCAATCAACAACTTATCGCAAACTTGATTTTTACTCAATAATTTCATATATAAAAATGAAGCGGTAGCAAATGCAATAGTGAAAAGTCAGGCAGCAATCCATTCATTTGCAGGTGGGAAGCTGGATCATGGAAGGGATCAAGTTTGTAATGACTCAGTTATAAGCTGATCAGTTACGGCGTCCAATCATCATCATGTACATATGGTACTACTATGAGCATAGGGATGGTCTCTGCAACACAAGGACACCAACTGTATTAAAGTTTCATACAGTCAGGCAAAAATGTTTGAAGACACCTAAATATCATATACGACAACTATGGTTGGAAAGGCACCCTCCAAATGATCCACTTCATTCTGTGAGAGATGGAGATGTTGAGAAGCAAAAAGGTAGGCCCCAGCTGAGAGAAATTTTGAATTTCTGCCCTGTTTGAAATCACAACATTCATTTTTTCCGCATAACAGGATGGAAGTTGATGTTTTAGCAGCTTCCGTAACTAAAAATGGCAAACGTTTTCCTAGTTGAAATCTTCCTACAGGGTCTTTTTCCACAGTTACAAATCTGAAGCATTTCATTTCAACTGGAAATAGCTAAAAAAGCTTCATTTTGGATTGAAATATCAAGAAAGGAAACAGTTAGCCAAAACTGGTCCTATTCTGCCCTGCTTCCCCAGGGTGGTGAATTTTAAAGATACCCAGATCTTTGACACCTCACATGTCTGAAGAAACACATTCCTGGTACCATCTGTGAATTCTAGACCTGGTGAGAGCACCAAAAGGAGACAATTCTATCTTGAGGGTATATAATTGAGCCTGATGACAGGCTCATTTCTCATGCAAGGATGTTTTTGGTTTTTTTGTTTCTTTTTAGATTAGAAATAACCATGTTAAGAGTTGCAGGGATAACTACTGCTATCCTGGTATAGGCTAATAAATTGTGGAATATGAACTTGTAATTGTCCCAGTTGTATTTCCTTCTCAATTTGGAAAAGTTATAGTTTCTTGTATTTCCTTCTCAATTTGGAAAAGTTATAGTTTCTTGAAAATGATACACAGTGCAAACAGTGAAAGATAAGGATTTTCATTCAAATGCTCCTATAGACAGGGATTGTATTATCTAACCTACAGCTGAATAGTATTTAAATGAGTACTTTCTATACATATTTCAATCTCCAAAATTGTTGTCCTCTGCATGTAGAATTTTTAAGTATATTCCTATTTCAACCTTTTGTGATATTCAGGTTTCAAAAACACTTTAAAATTTAAAATTATCTTTTCACATTTCCTTTTTTTTTTTAATCTTTGTATCTTTACTTGTCACTATACATCACAGGAAAGAAAAGGCAAATTCTATGTAAGCAGATGCAAGACAGAAAGTCATCTTCTACTTCAAGAACATAAACCACTACTAAAAAAATCTCTATTGCTGTGACTGATAAAAGCATCTTTAAGCCTGTTTCAGTGTGAAACCACAGAATTACATAGCCTGACCAAACTTTAGACAGCTGTTGACCTTAGTCCTTTACCCATTTTGTAAAACATTAGATCGGGTTAGAGGTGGCACCTGACTCCCATGAGCTTGTTTGTGCTCCACGTAAAGAGTCAGTCTCCTAGGGAAGGCCTAAAGGGAGAAAAAGGACAAAACTGGGAGCACAGAGGTTGTGAGGGTGTAGAATGAAGCCTGGAAAGCAGTCAGCTATGCAAAGCTGTGACTACACACACTAAATAATCAGAATTGACACACTTTTTACTACAAGTTTATCAGTATGAACTAAGCATAAATACAGCACCAAAACACAGTTAAAGCCTAATGAATTATGTTAGAATTCTGCTCAGAGTTAGAAAGAGCAGAAGTGATGGAGAAGCTTCAGGCAAACGACCACCAAATTCTTAAACAAATGGCAATTCACTGTCTGTATTATTCCAGAATTTAGAGATGTAAAATTCTAGGTTCCCACTGTGTCTGAATCAGTTAATTATTCTTCCACAGTAACTACTGTGTTTATAAATCTTGCCACATTTCTTCCCAAACTCACAGACGAATAGTCTTAAAATGGATTCATATACTGAAACATCGAGATATGTTTCAAAACCAAACTTGGGAACGCAAGAGAAACACCACGTATTTTAAAGAAGCAACAGCAGAAATACAGTAATCAGAAACAGAATTTAGCTTAAAGGCCTCAAAAAGCTTGTAGGAATATTAAAAGCATCTTCAAAGTTTATTGCCAGATGAAGCAGCTTTTGAGCTTTGTTCTAATTCTGTTAGATTTCCAGAGCAGCATTTAAACATGTCCATGACTGTACAGGGACAGTCCAACTAAACAGTCTTACCTGTTCACAGTAAAAGGTTGTCGAGAGGGTTGCTGCTTTGGCATACATATTATGCTTGGAGAGCTTCTGTTGGGGCTGCCTAACCCTGAACTGCTCATGCTGTTTGTCCTGCTGGGAATTCCAATGCCCTGACCAACCTGGGAGTGGTTCATCATATTCCTAGGATTCATAGGCAATATCCCCCTGAAAGAGAAAAACCATCCACAGAGATGAATCTGTACAATAGTATTTGGTTACTCATTTAGATTACTAACGTAGGATGGACTCTGAGCTGTTGCAACTTAATTTGTGCTTAGCGTCAATATGGCATGTTTGGATTATTCTCTATAATTAATGTAGTTTTGGATTTCTTCAGAAATACCAGATGACCCATTACATACTAATCAAGTCCTTGGTCAAGTTTAGAGACATATTTAAGTATTATGCATTTGAACTGGTGTTACAGCTCCTTTTTTAACAAGCACTTCAGACCTACTACCTTCTTAATATTCTTATACAGTGTATGATATTGATAACAAAAACTTTAACTGTACATTTACGAGAATAAAAAACCAGCCTCTCACATTCTGAAGCAGAATTTGCCAGCAATTTGTCTTTTACATACAAAAATCAAATACTGTCTTACAGGAAGTCCTTACTGTTTTAACAGTATTATTTCCCTAACACACACAATGGTCAATAGAAACTACTTTTCTTCTTTTTTAATTAAACAGACTGTAAAGCAGTTGAGGGAAAATACGCAGAACATTTAACAGGGACCCTGCAGAAAGACACAATGGCAGAAATATTGGCTAACAATAAATACCTGCTCGGAGATGGAGGCGTATGAAGTGACATTGTTGGTACCCCTGTTGTTGGCGTTACGTGGCTCGGTAACTGAGTGCCTTGTGATAAGCTGCGATTTAACTGAGGGGTATTGTTGCTCATTCCCCTCATTGGAAGGCCTAGTGCACCTATTGAAAAAAAATTCAGAGGGGTGGAGATATAGAGCAATCAGGAACAAAGTCTTCTCCATCAGGTGTAGATGGAAACAATTTATGCTGACAACCTACAAAAAAGTGTAAAGACTGAAGGAAAGTGCACTGTGAAATCTAAGTCCCTCTCTGCACAGTAGAAACTCAATTATCTCAAATTTAGCCACATTTCTGTTAAATAATAGAGAGGCTCTTTAAGGAATTTCTGTGAGCAGCTAGCAAAATTTTGTTTCCTTTGAGATGTACACTGTAGAGAATGGTTCAGTTTTGAGCTTTTTGATAAGGACATAAAAATCTGTAATTATCTCAAAAAAGGCAGCATTTTGAGAAAATTAGTAACTGCACTCAAGAAACATGTTAATTACTTCTGCATAAACTGGTATATATTTGGTCGGTATTTAAAACACTGATCTGTCTTGAACACTGATCTGTCTTGTTAAAAATTAAGCAAACCTTCAATAAAAAAGTTATGAATATTTAGTTAACAATAACATTGTTTTTAGGACAACAAAAGCAATATTTAAGGCCAGCTCTCTGTAAAGTTTAAGTTGCTTCTATTTGGTAACAGAACTTCAGTGCCCACAACCAAGTTCAATCATTTAAGAAAAGAAAGCAGGCAAAATTTTAACTGCCTTCTGTTGGTATTTACAAATAATCAGATTTTTAACACTGTGATCAGAAGTGTTTTCTAAACAAACAGCTGGGTGTGACAGTACAAAGTAAGCACTTCAGTGAGGCAAAAAAAAGAAATTAACTCAGAAGGGCAAAAGACAACCAGTTGCTACCCTGTCTTAGAATGTCCAAAACTTGTTTCTTGTCATTCTCACATCCCTTTTCTGCATTTATGTTTTCAAACCTAAACAATTCTATGATTCTAAGTTTTGGAATGATGCTCAAAGACAAGAAAAAGTCATGTAGTGCAACGCATCAGTAGAAATAAACTTAGCATCTAAAATGTGAGATGGCTGTCAGCAATGGTCTCTATTGCTTCGGCATAAGGCTGCTGAGGTAGACTCACAGAACTTAAATCTTTTATCTTGCAGACCAAATAAAAGACAAATTTCAATGAATCAACACTCTCCCATGATACATCACCCTTGCAGAACAGGTGAATATGAGAGTGCATAATGTGACTAAATACTAAGAGTGCAACAAACAGACAAAGCATATGCTCAAGTTATCATCATGGACAAGGCCTACAGAAACATTCCATCATTCAGCTCTCACATTGTAAGAGCTGCTGTCTGTCCATGTCCTTCCCTACAAATTGCAACCCAAGAAGTGTGCAGTAACACTCACACTACTTAATCTGAATTAATGGAGGTAAATTTGACTTGCAATAACAAGCCTCCTTCATTAAATGCCGATTATACCAAGGTGTTCGCTGTAAATATTTTGGCAATTTGCTGCATCAGAATAATTTTAATGAATATAAATATATATTATAAATAATATTTCACACTGATTAACAATTACATGGAATTTTAAAAATAAAGTGGCAAATAAAAAATGTATACACTTCCAAACTAGATACAGCAGACTGAAAAACATGATTGCAATAGGTTAATTTTGTGCAAGCATTAGCTTCAGCAAAGCCAGTTTTATGCTAATGTTTACCTCTTGCTGTTGGCATTCTTTAAACTAGATTATTTAATGTGTAGGGCTGTTACAGTGGAGTAGAACCATATTCATGTGCTGGCAATTAGGGGCAGCTGAAATATTTGCCATAAGAAGAAAAAAAAAAAGTGTATTTTTTCCTTATGCTTCTTTTTTCCACTTTTTTTAACCTGAAAAAAGGGATCTGTATGGGCTATATTGGAGGTGGATCAATGAAGTGGCCAATTTCCTGCCTAATAGTTAAGTTTAAGCTACATTAACAGTATAATAGGACATCCTGCTTAATGACTGACAGCTCTCAATCTAAAGGCACACAGGCATTATTAGCTTTGTTGTTCCTCAAAGTATTTTAATCATAAGCATTGACTTCAACACATAAGTTTCTTGCCCCTCTTTTTCCTCAGTATTTGGTAGAAACTGAACCCTGACAATATTTACTTTCCGGTTTCTAGACATGCATGTCTCCATGTTAGAGAGCTCATGGCCTAGGCACCACAACCAACTGAATGAACAGCAAAGCTGAAAAAGGTTAACCTTAAAAATAAACAACAAATATATATGATAAACAGAATGAATAAACTACTTCGGTATTTTTATTCAGTTAAGGCTGAAAGGTTCAATAGTGCCAGATTCAGGATTCCAAAAGCAAAGAGCCACATACGACTCTCAGACTGGTCAGAAACTGCTCATATAAATAAATCTCAGTAGCATAACCAAATGTGAGTGTGTATTACCTGGTCACTCACTGACAGCCACTGAGACAGTAAAAAATAAGAACAAGAACAAAACCACTGTATTTTTAAAACTGTTTGAAGAAAGCCAGGAAGTTGTGAAGGCCACGCATCCAGCAGACAATGCTTTTAGTTTATTCAGATAAAGTCCAGACTCTAAAGCGGGCTGAACTTTTTTCTTAGATCCAAGTCAGATGCACTTGGCAAGAAAGTTGCAAACATTCAAAAGTGTACAGTGATAAAAGAGAGATGTTCACAAATCCCTTTTACTTGTGTAACTGTACCTAACTCAGATATCCTGAGCCACTTTCTGCACACAGCTCTCTGTTACAAGGAGGTTCAGTTCTCAAGGCTGGCCCTGAAGTCAGGTGGCTAGCAATACACACTGTGACTATTGCTTTATAGGTCTTCTATTGCAACAGTATACACAAGAGTGTCAGATACAGAAAATAATCTTCAAGGTGTTAGAAAGGTAACAACAGTGGTGCAAAATGCAATAATCTTACTGGCATAATTCTTTGCCAAATGCGAGCTGCCAAGCATGTACAGAAGATTTAATTTGCTCCTGTTGAGCACGAAATATCAGTTATAATTTAAGCTATAATTTCCTTCCATTCCTTACATATTTTTCTGACTAGGCTCATTTTGGCCCAGCTCACTTAGCTCAGTTTTCCCTTCAGAGAGTCACAGTTACATCACAGACATTTTATAGGATTATATTTGGGTATTTAACAGCTATACAGTGTCAGTGTGACACTCTGCATACTAAACACTGCAAAAATACATCTAAGAAAAGCAAAAATGCCTCTTAAAAAAGAAAAAACAACCCAAAACACAAATAAGGAGACATCCTACTGTTTTTACAATCACCAGAGAAAAGAGCCATATGTATGTTCTCTATCCAAAGAGCATGAAACTGTAACTTATTTAGCATAAAACAAATCGTCAAATAAAATGAATTCTTACTTTGTTGCCCGTATAAACTTGCCCCAAACTGAGACAGCTGACCTGATGTTGATGGTGATGCCAGCATCTAAAATGTAAGAATAAAAGATTATTAAAGACACAAAGATATTGTGCTTTTTTGCTCTGACAGCTTACAACAGTAAAATTAACTCTAACAGTGTATTACTTGTAAAGTCATAAGTTTTTATTGACATGTATAAAACCAGACTTTCTTCTACTGGCGATAAATAGCACAGAGGAAGAAGATAAACGCTTTCAGATTTAACTCCCTTGTAGCTAAGAGAACCATCTTTACAGAAGGAATAATCAGTTATTTAAATCAGATGTAGGATTATTTTCCCATGCAAAACATGCACCAGACAAGCAGTGCAATCCCTGGCTCAATGTAGTAATATCAAACTTTGCACTTGCTGTTATCAGTTTCAATAGCGAAAGGTGGGAAATGAGTGCTAGGCAGCAGGTATATAGACACAGATATGAACTTTAAGATTCCAATGTTAGAATTATAATGTACTGTCCTAAGAGCTGGTTTGTATACACCATATGAATAAGTAAGATGCACAAACGTCAGAAATAATTGTTCCTGCTCTATTATGCCTACTTTGGAGACATCACAGATCATCAAACATTTCCATTAATCCTCCTTTGTCGACTTTCAGGCATGAAATGTGACAAACTTAAAGATGCTCTTGGGAAGAGTAAGATCTAAAAAAATCATCATCTGTGACGAAAGATTGAGATTTGGGCTTGCATACTCCAAAAAGAAGGCAACTGTGGTAGGGACATACTGCCAGGTTTCCAGTCGTTGCTGTGGGAGGAAAAGAATAAACTAATGATTCTATGATTCCATTCTCCATGCTGCCACAGAAGGCATTCATAAATTTGAGGAAACAGGAGATTCAGGATGAATATTTGGGGAAAAAGTCCTTTGCAATCTTAAGAACAGTTAAGCACTGAAACATCCATCCCTGGATGTTTTTAAAGAACAGATTAGACATTCATCAACATAAGGTATAGCTGATTGTCCCTCAGAACAAGAAGAGATATTTATTAGTTGACGTACTCCTTCCAACTCCCAAACCTGTATGCAACTTGTACTTAGTGACCCATAGGCAAATGTCTACTTGTTTAGTGTAGCAGTCTGGAGTTGGACTGAATTTTATGATAGTTTCCAGGAAAGGAATGCCTGGATTCTTACACCTAAGGGGATTTCAAGCTTTTTCAGCTTGTGAGTAAAGAATTCAAATCAAAACAACTTTTCCTATAATAAACTTCAAACTGCTTTGTTGACTTAACAGACAGACGCAAAACCCAAACAAACCTTATAAACTGAATCAGCCCTTCCAACCCAAACTATTCCATAATGCTATGCTAGTTGTCTATAATGGGGA